>JAVSBV010006004.1:0-12772 GCA_033117975.1 Parotocinclus spilosoma
CTTCTCTTTCTCTCTAGAAATAAAAACACAACCATAACAAGTATATTCTTGTTTAGATTCCTGATTTTAGGGATATGTTATGTTACTGATGTATTAAAGCACTTTTGTAAGTCACTCTGGATAAGCAAGCATTGCAACTCTTCTCTGTACAAGCATTCAGGTGTTACCTTGCCTTTTTACAAAATTTCATTTTTATTGTCATTTTCCTTGAATGTCTTACATACTATTGTTTTACTGTTGTTGTTGTTTTTCCTACATCAGCTTCTAACATTGTTTTAATTGTGATGGTACTCTTGTGTTGTACAAGCATGAGATAATGTCTAATAAGAAAAGTACAAAGCAGTTCTGCTAGTCACTCTGGAGATGGTTTTGTGTTTAATTATATTAATGTAACCCAATAAACATAAATTTTGTCCATGTTAAATGTAGCTTCAGGAATAAATCAGTTCTTTCAGAGCTGTATAACTGTTAAAGTGTGAGGTAACACATTTTAAAAGGGTAATGTTGGGGAAACCTCTACAATTACATATACTGTATATGCTGTAAATGTTACTTCAGAATCTGGGATTAAGAAACTGTTTACACCTCTGTCACACTTTGTGGTATTTACAAAAGCCATATACTACCAATATAAACATATTTCCCCGTATCAAAGCAATGAATGCAAAGAAATTCAGTGCACTCAGTATTTTGACATTTTAAGGTAGTAACAGTGATGCCCAAGGGGCTGGAATCAGATTTTAAACCCCATATCCATGTTGAGTCTGACATATTGTCCATGCAACCATGTGGGTCTAGGTACTCCAGGGCTGGCTACTCTAAATGGCATCTAGGGATGAAATAATTATGTCCTAAAATGAACAGGTGCCACATCCAGGTGGCAGTCTGCACCAAGGCTGTGATCTGAAGTAAAATGGCCACCACTTGTGGCAATGCATTATCAGTGTAGTTATGTGGGCAACACAGGGGACAACAATAACAATAGCTTCAGAAATAAATGACATGCATCTAAAATAGCCAAACCATAAACACTAAGAGATAAATAAAGCGAGAGAGAGCAAAGAGAGAGCAGAAGGCACTCATGTGAGTTGGCATTCTAATACCCAAGTCCACCATTCCAGTTCAAGTCCCAGCGGTACTCTACCTACTGGTCGAGGTTGTCAATTACAGACACAATTGACTGCTTCTCAAGGAGAGAAGGATAATACCCTGGTGATGCAACAGTGACCTCTACCCAGCCCTGTGACAGGCTGGTGTTCCATCCAGGGTATGCTTACTCCTGTGCCGTATATTCTCAGAGAATAAGTGCTGAAACTCTCCTGACATTTCCCAGGAAACTCAAGTTTAAGTGAAAATGGAGAGAAAGCATAGACACTCAGGTGGAGCAGTGATCTTAGATACTGGGCCAACCCTTTGGTTACCAGGGTGCCTGTACTCTTGGGACTGTGGTAGCCTAGTAGCCTAGTAGTACTGGACTATGGACCAGAAGGTCCGGGGTCCAAGTCCCACCTCAGCCAAGCAGTTGGGTCCCTGAGCAGGGCCCTTAACCCACAGTTTCTAGGATTGTAAGACTGTATGAATTGTAAGTCGCTCTGGATAAGAGCGTCTGCTGAATGCTATAAATGTAAATGTAAATGTAAATAAATGATTATGCCCACGAACCCTTGTGATGCTTATCAGGACAAACGAGGATAAAATTCAACAAAAAAAGAGAGAAGCACGCCAATAAGAAATATAACATAAAATGCCAGAGTTCTCAATAATAAGGGTGTGCAGTAAATATGGGACTGTGGTAGCCTAGTGGTTAAGGTACTGGACTCTGGACTCCATGGACCAGGGTTCAAATTCCACCTTTGCCAAGTTGCCACAGTTGGGTCCTTAAGCAAGGCCCTTACCCCACAATTGCTTGAATTGTAAGTCTGTATCATTTGTAAGTTGCTCTGGATAAGGGTGTGTGCTAAATGCCATAAAAGTAAATAAATTCAAATGTAAAGATGCCCCAGAATATGTATATGTTTGGTGGAAGACAAACTTGTGCTAATTATCATGTGAGCTGACAGTAAAATTCAAACACAATACAGAACAAAGAGTAATGAGAGCATGTTAAAAGTGATGAATGGTTCCCAGTAGCAGAAGGAGTAGTCTTCTTAAGAAGGTGTTTTTACTGCAAACCCTAACTGTCATCTTGGTTTTATCATTTGTCTACTGCACAAAAGCATGTGCACATGCTGCCTTTTATTTTAGACAAACTGTGCTAATCAACATATGAACAGAAGGAAATTAGATGATGAATAGAACACTACACTGAATGATTTTAGCTTCATGGCAGCCAATGCCAATCATAATATGAATATGCTGCAGTATGTTCAGAATATGAATAGACATCAAACAGATGAGGAATATTGCTTTCTTGAATGGCAGTTCAAGTTGTACAGTTTTGTATCATACAGTCTCCCATATGAATAAATAATAAGCTAATGACTGTTGCTGACCATGCAAACATGACTCTAATCATTCTTATGAGACCGATGCAGAAGCACAATGCTGCCATGCTGACTGGTAGCCCTACAGTGCAATTAATACAATTTACAGTATTTAGCAGATGTCCTTATCCTGACTTAAAGTTAAGGAAAGCATACAGTCTTGCTCAAGGGTCCAGAAGTTGTAGCCAGGCAAACCAAACCCCTGCCTTTAAACTGGTAGTCTAAATTATTACCCATTGAACCACTCCTAAAAATGTTTCAAAGCCTGCATTGCTGCCAGTAGTACAGCAACCCCCTTCAGAAGTTTACAGGAGTCTCTATACATCTAGTACCCAAACACAGGAGTCAGGAAGTCTTATGAAAAACGCCCATTTTCCCAACTGTTGCTGGAAATTTTTTTTAAAGGGAAATTCATTCACAAAGTTAAAATCATGACAACATTTAAATGTTTGATCCATAACTTTGATCTAAATAATCCAAACTGGTAGTTAGTAATGTACCACAGGCTCATATTTTGGCCTGGACAGAACAGTTTACCTAATAAAGAGTTCCATCTTTGTTAATCAATTAGTAACAGGAAATTTTGTTGTTGTTTTCTTTTAATGATTCTTGATTGAGATCATCAACATCATAATTGCGCAAACATTCTGCACAGTAAACTGATTCACCATTACCTCCATACCAGCCAAACTCGACAGATCCCTTGCACGGTTTTGCTTTGAATACCAGTTCAGATTATGAGTGGTAGTATTCTTGGTCTTCAAGTTCGTAATGTAATAGCCTCCTCCAGTTTGATAAAAGTAAAATATCTGATATTTTAATAAAGTATAATTTAAAACATGTCTAAACTACCATATATAATTAGTCACGTTATCTCTGACTGAGCTGTGTTACCAACTGTTTTGAACTAAAAATCAATATTCACTATTAAAGTGCATTTATAACCATTAATGCATGCTGTCCACTACAGTGAACAGGTGCGTACCTTTGCCAAAATAACATATATTGGAAAAAGACAACTGGACATGTTTACGTCATGTCTGGGGTAAAAAAAATTTTTTTTAATTATGCATGAAAGGCTTAACAACCAAATTGTGCATGATAAGCTTTTAATTTAAAGTCTATCTATATATATGTCCTTTGTTTGGGTGTAATACAGTCACAATTATAACAGAATATATCAGGATCATTCTGACACTGTTCATAAACTGTGTGTTGGATAACAATATTAAAAAAAAACGCAGATTGACCTGCTGCATTTTCTAAGCCTATTGAACGACTGCATGCTGCTGTTGGCTTATATGCTGCTTATATGGTCATATAATTCCGACGTCAGCAGTTTAAAACTGTTTTCCTATTAGCTATACAAATATTCATATTCAGCATTTTTTTTTGCCTATTCAGCTCGTCTTTCTGTGCTTTAATGAGCTTTTTTGTGAATTCAGCATATCGAAATAATAATGTTACATTACTGCTATAAGATTTTATGAGTGGGCAACGCTTTGTGAATAAACCAGAAGTAACTGGAGGAAACTGATGTGAATTTTGGATTCAGCACACTTAAACACATAAACACATAAAGATGGTATCTTGTAGTCAGAAAAAAATATTTAAACCTGTGCAATTTGTGATTATTTTTAAAAACAGGTGACTTTCATTCTAAAGAGCTAAACAGTGTTTAAAAACATCCAGCATGTTAAACTACATTTTCCCTCATCAACTCTTGCTGAGTGTTGTAGCCTTCACTTACAGTCGGATTACAAGAACGCTTTCAATATTACATATTATCACAAGATTTCTGTATAGAATTACTTTAGGGTTAGTTCCTATGAGAGCGATAGGATGAGATTACTCCAAGACCAGATGGACTATTCCATAGATCTTAATGGCCCCACTATTTAAACACAATGGAGCAGTGCACTTATGAATACTTACTCTTGATTTGTTGTGTCTTACTGTCTATTGTTCTGTTGTCTTGTCACTAGTGTATGTACTGTTTCTTTGTATGTTGTAGCTGTAACACCATTTCTTGTCTTGCTCATTCAGAAGCATGACTAAACTTTGTGGGGTAAACTTGTTCGCGTACCTGAGCTGATTCCGTAAGTGCAGTCTGGAGACTGGTGCCCCGCGGGGTACCTGACTCTTCCCTGGTGGCTGAAGATCGCTGAGGAGGAGGAAGAGGATGATGATGATGCTGAGCTGGAGGTCGCGACTCTGGGCCTCAGCTCAGCGGGGAAGCGATGCAGATGTGCCGTCTGATGGTGATGTTGCTGAGCGCTGACACCGAGTGCTGCGTGCTGGAGCTGCAGGCGCGGATGATGCTGATATGGTACAGTTTGCGCCATGGCGTGAGAGCGCCTCTGAGCCGCTCCGTCTCCCAGCTGAGGAATCTCGACCATCGTGGGTCGCTCGTGTCTCGCCTTGGCTACCGCGCGTTTGCTTGCGAAGCTCCGCGGCTGGATGCTAATTTTAGGCTCCGACAGACCGTCATCTGCCGCCAGCATCTCCTCCTCCATGACGCGTCGCTTGATCTGCTCCGGAGATCGCCTGCTGCCTGTCGCTTCGGGTGACGTCGCGTCCAGTGAGCGTCCTTCTCTTTCTCTTTTTCAGTATCTCTACACACTTCCAACATTGAGTATGTGCGCTGGAGGGTGGGTGACTTTACTGACACGCCGCTGCTCCAATCCCCTGGCGCGATTCGGGTCCTGCTACCAACTGGGAAAGACTGGCAAGAGCGGCGCGCGCCCTGCGGGGCAACTGCACCGAAAAATGGGAGTGTCAACTACGAGGAGCGTTACATTAACACACACACGGAAGACGGCCATGTTTTGCTATGTAGATTTCTGACTCGTCCCCAAAAGACAACATGAGTAGTACACACAAATTGCAAATAGAAGACCCTGATGCACAACCCCTGCACTCTAAAAAAACACCTACACCCCACTGGTCAGGGTATTAGATTCAGCAACCTCGCACATACACATATTGCTATTACACAGGTCTACATCAATTTTGCTGACTACAGGATAACATGTGGTTTTTATGTTTTTTTTAATGTGCTGAATGCAAATATCACAACCGTTCCCTCCAATCACGTCCGTTTTTTCCTTAAAATGCTGACTACTCATAAACTCTCACAGCAATAATGTAACATTATTATTAGATATGCTGAATACGCAAAGAAGACAATTAATGTGTAGAAAGACAAACTAGATACACAAAATGAAATGCTGAATATGCTAATTGTATAACTAATAGGAAGACAGTTAAACTGTTTAAAGCTGCTGACTTCGGAATGTTATGGCTATACAAACAGAAGTTGCATCAAATTGTATTTTGTTAAATCTGTTTTTGTTGAATATATCATCCAATACTAAAATAGATTCTGAATACATCCTCATATTTTACAACTACCAAACAAAAATATTGAACTCTGGCGGAACATTTATCCTGCATATTTTGGTTGAATAGGACACTGCTTGAATAGGACATGAATAGGACAAACCTTGGGCACCACATAAAGTGTGCAGGATATGTGCTAAAAAAACTGAGACTGTGAACTGAAGGTCTGAGACTAAAAGTCAGCTTTGGAGTTACAGGTGTGTGGCAAGAGCCTCAAAACCAGGTCGATGAATTGTTGCAGGCAAGAACACAAAGAGAATATCTTTCATCCAGTACCCTAATCTACCCTCAGCTATAAGACCAGTTGCACACTCTATCTCACAATCTATCTTCACTAATTTCGAAAGTTCAGATAACGATGAATTCTGTAATTCCAATTTTTCGAATGGCTCAGATGATAAAGTTTCTGTGGCTTCAGAAGTTTATGCCAGAATGTGCTAACCATTCACTCAAACTGAGCTGAATGACTTGGTACGAGATCTTGATCTGTCAAAGTCTTGATCTGTCTGAAGTCATCAGCAGAGACTTTAAAGAACCTTTTGGCTCCCGGTACCACATTTATGTATCATAACAGAAATTTTTTTTTCTTGCTTCTTGTGCCTTTGGTATAGCGGAGTAGAACATTGTACAGATGTACAAAGAATGGTCCACTAGAGGGAAATTTAAGATAAGTGAAAAGAATATTTAAAATGAACCATTTGTTAAAAATTTCATCAAACAAATTAGGCTTCTAATGAAAGACCATAGAAAAGGGTGCTGGGTTTGCTTTTTCACATGATTACAGACTTTCTTGGCAACTTCAGGACCAACAATTATAACCTATTAGTTCAAAATGTTTTGATTGCTTTTTAAAGACTGGGAGCAAACATGAGCGTGAAATAGTATTTCCTTGATATCCACCTGAGCTATTTCTCCTTATATCTTGGAGCTATGAGTAAAGAATAAGGAGAACGCTTCCACCAAGGCATCAAGACCATAAAACAGTTATCAAGGCAGATGGAGCACAAACATGAAACCTGACCACAGCTGGTATTTAATGTGCGACAGCCTGAACATAACCTCCAAAAAGATAAAATGTCTTCGTAACAATTTAAATTGTCACAACTATTGCTTTTTCAATTTTCACATGAAGTGGGAGATCTAATTTAATTTTTGGGAGCAGTATACATGCTATTGTTGCTTTAGAACTTTTTATTATCCTTGATATTCAACTTTATAATCTTTAATCAAACATTTTTCTTGTCAGCAACTATAATTTGGGTAAAATTAGCAAAAATAATTAGGTCAGCAGAAAACTTTTTTTAAATGTAGAAAAGTGTTATTAGGTACCCAGTTACTTAGAGGACATTATTAGGATCTACACTCACTGGCCATAACTGGATATCCATTCCTTGAATTTGTCAGTTATTAGATATCCATATCTTGAACTTACAGTCACAGTCCATTATTAGGAACACATGTCTAGTAACTACACACATGAGCCATTTTAGGTAACTGCATCATGCACCTATATTTCCAGGACATTTGTTGAAACATTTCTGCTCCAATCAGCTGTTGTTCCTAGACTTGGGCTTTCCATAAGATTGTGGAATATGACTGTAAGGTCTGTAAGCCCTAGCCCCTTTTTCGCATTCTGTTGCATTTTCAAGATGCCTGAGAGGTCATTATTCTGTGCAAGCCAGTCAAGTTCTCAATTAAAGATCAGTGGCGGACTTTGTTTAAGGACAGCACATCAGAAAGTTGACTGACTTGTTGGAGGTAGAAAGCTATAAAAGTGTCATATTAAGAGTAACTGTGGTATTCAGTACAACCATTTAATGCCACTGTTTGTCTATGGAGATTCCTGAAATGCATGCTTTATATTATGAATGTGTAACAAGTGAGTGCTGCTAAAATAGCCAACCTCAATCATTAGAAGAAGTGTCCACAAACTTTTGGCAGTGTTCTGTGTCTGTGTACCTCAGCAGAAATCGAGATTCAGCAGAGCAGGCTGCCCAGCCTGGCACCAGAAATCATGTCATGGGTCAAAATCACTGACATATTTTCCCACATTCTGAATATTGATGTGAACATTACCTAAAGCTGTTGGCTTGTATCTGTGTGGTTTTATGTATTGCACTGCTTCTATATGTTTGGATGATTATATGAATGTATGTGTACAGGTGTTCTTGATAAAGTGCTCATGTGAAGAGCTGTGATATGACTAGATTCTTAGCAATTTGATATTAAATACCTCAATGAAAACAATACTTTAGAAGCATGAATCTTATTATTCCTTTATTATTTTTAAGCAGAGATGTAGTGAGAATGTCTAATGAAATAGGTAGAAATGTTGTGATGTCAACATTGCCAGGAACACAATGGAAGTCATAGAATTAGCCTTGAGATGTCCTAAGATACTGGAAACTAATTAAAACGATGTACAAGAGCACCTGAAGGGAGGTATGAGATTATCATGGACTCTTTCTGGAAGGAGAGAGGCATCTGCCAGAAAGATAAGGCACCTGGTCCTGGACACAATGGAGTATTTTTTTTTATTTAAGATCCTTGGGTCAGAATGGGAGATAATAATAAAGTATACAAAACAGAATGAATGGTTGAGTTGAGGTAAGTGCGGAATAAATGGGTTTTCAAACGACGTATGAAGATAGCCAGAGACTCAGCTGTTCGAACATTGAGGGGAAGTTAATCCACCAATTCCACCAAAACAGAGAAGAGTCTAAATGAATGAGTTCCCTAATAGACGGGGGGACCAGTCGAGCAGTGCTAGAGGACCAGAGTGTGCGAGGTGCAGTGCGAGGTGTGATAGTGGTTAGAGCTAGCCCTGCTAAGACAGAGTTACAGTAGTCCAGTCTGAACCAGAATCTGTGTTGCCTTTGTGGAAAGAAATGGACAGATGCTTCTTATGTTGTACAGAAGGAAATGGCCCGACCGAGAGACATTAGCAATGTGGAAAGATGGCTCTGTATAATGCTTATAAGCTGCATGTTTGTGTGTTTACATTTGTAAAGCACATCAGACGTTTACAGGTTTTGGGTAGAATGTGGCACTAGTACTAGTACTTAAGACATTGTGTATCTGGCCTGTCTGTTAGCACTTTTGTGATTGTGATGTTTAACTTAGCAATGATTAGCATCATGTGGTTTTGATTGTCCAATGCAATGTGCATAGTGCTTTGAGGTGAAAGGATTTTGTGGTTGTTAGTGCAGGAAGCAGTTCATTTAAAAATAAAGCCTGTGGAATTTAGTGAAATTTACATTTGTGCTTTATGTACATGCTTTTGTCCAGAGTGACTTACAAAAAGTACAAACATTTGCAACCATGATGCAACCTGTGGGAAAAGACTGTACAAAGCACAAGGTGGGACCTGGGACCACAGGATTGCACTACACACACACACACACACACACACACACACACACACACACACACACACACACACACACACACACAGTCTCTTAAAGTTATAATTTAAAGTAATTAAAATGTGGCATATACAGGGATATAAACAATTGTTTATGGCAAGAATTGATTCTAGAGGTCCACTCAGGTCCTTCAGAGCCAATTTATCAAACAACACTCCAAGGAACTGCTTACTCTGAACATACGAAGCAAAGTGGCATGCAAAATGCCTTTACTCATGTCTGTTCACTTTTTACCGTGGGCAAAAAGACACAAAAATGGCACTGTTCCTGACTGTAAATGCATTGCCTGGACAAGGGCAGTCATACATTTGGACTAGCCCACAATTCCCCCAGATGTGAATCCTCTCAAAAATCCAAATCTTGTGGTACAATTATTTGAAGCGAGTGTGGCTGAACATTGATGTCGGCTACATCCAGAAACTTGGAGGTATTACAAGCTGTCATGTAGGTTTCAGTCACAGTTGACCATTCTTTTGTCCGGCCAGTAGGTATAAAACAGGCTTTAGGTTATTAAAAAAACATACACAGGGCAAATATAAATAATAGAAGACGTGAGGTATGAATACAGATTCCATATTAGACCACTTAATGTTGTTAAATGTGAACGTCATGCTAATAAAAACGTGTATCCTTATGCTGTCTTGTTTGAGTTTCTCTTGTTGCACCTATGAGAACACGCCAGCAGAGGGCATCACTTAAGCATAAATTATAGCATTGTCCGTGCTTAAGGAGCGGTAACGCAATACGCAGTGAGTTTGTGCTAATTACATCAAAAAGTGATTTAAGTATATGCATATTCCACTAAAAACCTTCAGCCTATATTAAATAATGATGAAATGATTTCTATATTTCGACAAGTAGCATGTTATAAAACGGGCCCGGGTCAAATTTTTCGACAAGAAACAAACTTCGGTGAGCTATTAGCATTGTCATTTACGTTCAGAAATGACACTACTGGGTCCACTATGTTTCATGCAACAAACTTAACAAAACAGTCACACTGAAGTTTATTCCTCGTAGTAGTTACATTTTAAACAGATACCATTGTCCAAAGCTACATACACTCATATGGTATTTCAATCCAAGCAACTGTGAGTTAAGAGCCTTGAGCAAGGACCCAACTGTGGTAGCTTGGCAGAGGTGGGATTCGAACCATGAACTCTCAGGTCCACAATAAAGTACCGTAGCTCCTTCGCCACCACAGTCCAACCAGTAAAACGTGTTAAAACTGTGTTAGTTTATTTTAATTTAAACATTTCAACCAAACTATACTGTATGTTGTGCAGTGACATTATAATAATGAAAGATATGCTACATTGTATATGCTATTCATGCTAAGGGTGCATATACGCTGTTGTGACTGATATGTCTAGTTACCTTTTACTTTTAACATCAACTTGCTAAGCAAAAATGTTGTTTCTCTTAATTCAAAGGCAACTAAGAATAACAGAACAAATTAGAAAAAACCCCTCCAAAAACTAACAAATGATTGGAAGCTACAGTGACGTATAGTTCTGATAAATGAGCAGATTTTTAAACATCCACCTTCAAATGTTGCTACATGAATAAAGCTAACTGACATACTAATGGACTTCTCATATAGTGCATATTTCCAGTTATATACATTTATATATACCTTTATTATATACTTTTCTATGCATATTTTATATATTTTGCCATATTTCATAGACTTTCTTATATTTTATATTTTTTTATATTATAGTCTTTTCTTCTATTTTCTCTTTTGCACTGTTCAGGGTTTGCATACAATTCCGGTTTACCTTTGGTATAATGACAACATGGATTCTATTCTATTCTATTCTATTCTATTCTATTCTGTTTGTTGATTATAAAGTCTACCTTTGTGTTTATAAAATCTTAAGCAGTCCTCCATGACTTCTGTTTCACTAAAACGAAGAAGAGACAATCTGTTGACATTAGAGGACGGTGGAGGATCTGTAGAGACTGTGGTAGCCTAGCGGTTAAAGTACTGGACTCTTGCCCCAAATGTCCAGGGTTCAAATCCCACCTCTGCCAAGCTGCCAGAGTTGAGCCCATAAGCAAGGTCCATAACCCACCATTGCTTGAATTGTAAGACTGTATGAGTTGCTCTGGATAAGAGCGTCTGCTACATGCTGTAGATGTAGAGACGCTGCACTGAAGAGTGTGACACATTTCTTGCTCTGTAGTCGTATTAAACTTTATAGAGGTTTCAGTGTTATGTTAAAAGGTGGAGTGAGCATGAGCAGGACGGTGTATCGCGGGGGTGACGTTTTGCGCACGTCAGACCATCCAGCTGCGCGCGCCTATGGACAAACTCCCACAGAACTTACACAATAGATGCGCAGTGAGGCTGCAGGACCGAGCACTTGGTCCGCTGGAACGCAGTACGATAGAACAGTCTGATCGATCTGAGCACACAGGACGGAGTTATAACCCAGGCTCCCAACGCTGTTTAGCTACTACTTCACAAGAGGATTTGTGGACATTTGTTGGCTGGTGCACCGAAACTGTCAGCCCTTTCAAGTCTGGATAATTGAACCTCACGATTTTCTGATGCTTTAAGTAATTTTTCCTTTTTTAAAAATATATTTTTATTTCAAGCTGTTGGGAAATCCGTTAATATGACACCGCCAAACGTCAGTTGACAATAAGAAATGGTGTTTATATGAGGAATGGACTCTACATCCTTAGCATCTGCTCTGTTACTGTATAATTAAAACAGGATTATTAACGTCACGTTTCGTCTCTGAGGACTCGGGATACGGATATACCATTCATCTGGAACATATGGCGCGCTTGGTGAGCTGTCTCTTGCTTGGTTATCTGACATGGCACCTGCCCCATGCCCATACAGAGTACTGTCACGGCTGGCTGGACTCCATAGGAAACTATCATGAAGGTTTCCAATGTCCGGAGCACCTGGACACGGCGGACGCGGCGGTTTGCTGTGGGACTTGCGCTCTGCGGTACTGTTGCGCAGCCACCGACGCGCGGCTCGATCAGGGTATTTGTACCAACCACCGGGACAGCGAGCAGACTCAGTACACACCCCGTAAGATCCGACCCAGCTACAGCTACAGACCACTAAAACCACACCACCACCACCATCATCACAATCACCACCACCACACAGGCTACATAACTAACCATCGCTATGAGCCTCCGATAAATCCCAGCAAATTCTACAGTGTTACTGAATTAGTGAGCGTATATTAATTAACAGCTTCATTTAAACTGAGAATATATCATTAAATTTAAGATCTGTGTTATGCTGTTTATTCTAACAAAGTAAAAATTTGAAATCAGTTCATACTCATAATCGTTTTGCTCCTTTCTCCTTATAATTTCATAATTCTCTAAAATATATATGGTAAACTGCATACAGTATATATATATATATATATATACACACACACACACACACACACACACACACACACACACACACACACACACACA
>JAVSBV010006023.1:0-12771 GCA_033117975.1 Parotocinclus spilosoma
CACGTATATAATAGGATTTGTTTAGGTACTTTAGGATTTGGTCCGAATAAGCGGCTGGTCCCATTAACCGGTGGTCCAATTAACCGGATTCAGCTGTAAAATAATATTATTCTTTGCCCCAAAGACCAGCTCACGCTTGAAGGCATGGTGGTTCAGCGTGCTGAATGTAGACCTGCCGTCAGTGAAAGCTACATGAAATTAAAGAAGTATGCATTCTATGATTTGCTTTATTATTAACACCAGCTGTTTATTTAATTTGACTTACAAATGCATATTATTTGCAGACTGCAAATTGAGGAATCGACCAAGCCACTTCGACTGTCTCAGAGACTAGAAAAAGCAATTACTACCAATTACAAACCTGTCTCTAATCACTCATATAATGTAAGTATCTTACATTAGTATTTTCCTGTTTTTCTGTTGCTTAATGCGCATACACACTTAGTTATACAGTATATGTTCTATGTATGCAGCTGGAGTATGATAAGAAAAAAAAAGAAGAAGGCAAGAGAGCCAGGGCTGATAAGCAGAAAGTTCTGGAAATGCTCTTTTCTGCTTTTGAGAAGCACCAGTACTACAACATCAAGGACCTTGTGGAGATCACTAAGCAACCCGTGGTGAGTCACCGTGTTCCTGAATCATCCAAAAAAGGTCAGCCAATAAATCATTTAACATGTTTAACCAAAGACAGTACGTTATTACCAAGTATGGTATGGGTATGCCAGTATGGGTTAGAAGTAGGAATAAATGTCTGTAGGGTTGTGGCCCCCCTGGGTCTCAACACTCCATACTCAACCGTATATACTATTAATATGATTACATGTGACCTATGTCCCTAATGGTTAAATCACTTACTTCAAATTAAAGGAAACATCAGTTTTAACTGACCTTAGGGATAAGTATTAAAAAGCTGTATGTGAACAAAAGTGGAATTCAAGAATACATGTATTCCCTGATTTATGATGGTCTCCTAATTTTTGTGAGCAGTGTATATACTGTATATATCATAACGCACCCTATATTAAACACATTTAAAACATGACCACAACCACTGCTTTTCCTCACTACATTTCCCAGCACTCATTACGGTAATCACCCAGCACTGCAGAGTGCTGGAAAGCATTGTAGTGCTTATTGTATCTTAACAATGACTTACAGTAATCTATAGTTGGGCATAGTCATTAACATGAAGCTTATTTTATAACAAAGTATTTAATATCTCTTGCACAGCAATTTATTGAATAATGGATTAAAAGTGAAAAACAAAAATAGATTTTCATGACCATGGCTTTTCCTCACTACATTTCCCAGCATTCATTATTTAGAAATCCCTGCGTCATGCGTGATTGCTCATCCGGCTGTAACGCTTGCCCAGGAAAATAAAAAATTCAGAGTACTGTTTCTGCAGAATGTGTATTTATGTTAATTTAAGTCCCATTCTTAAAGCTAAAATAATCGTAAGCTCGGCCACCATAAGACAGGTTTTATTTGCTACTAAACAGTAGTTCCTAGGGAGACTACTGCAGTGTAATAGTCACGTGTGTACCTCTTTCTAGTGTGTGCCCATGCCTCTGCCCAGTGAGTTTGTTATGAAGAACACAAAATACAAAAATACACTAGAATGACCTTATAGATAACCGCTACAGAAAATTATATATGGCTTAGTGGTTAAGGTACTAGACTATGGACAAGAAGGTCCAGGGTTCAAATCTCACCTCTGCCAAGCTAACACAGTTGGGTCACTGAGCAAGACCCCTAACCCACAATTGCTTGGATTGTAAGTCTGTATGAATTGTAAGTCGCTCTGGATAAGGGCATCTGCTAAATGACATAAATGTAAATGTAAATATATACACTGCTCACATAATTAGGGGACATTGCAAAATGAATATGAAGCAGTTAAAAAAGAAGCATTTGGTTTTCATTAAATAAATAAAATTAAATAAGCTCATCAGAAAAGCAAATAGAGTCAAAGAAAGTTTGATTACACAAATTAGATGCAAACTTAATAATTATGATTAAGAAGCAAGTGATATATTCAGGAGGTGAACAGAAGCATATCAAACTGTTCAAGAATGGCACACATTGTCTATTCAGTAGGGTGTATGACCACCCAAGACTCACAGCGATGGGGTATATATACACTGCTCACAAAAATTATGGGATGGGATTATGGGATCTTTCAAAATGTAATATCCCCAATAAAATACCACCTAATTTTTGTGACCAGTGTGTGTATAGGTGGGTAAGACTTTGCAAATGCTTGATTTATATTAAATATTCTAATTGAATAATTAAGTAGTAGATTATTACAGACTACTTTTGCTTACTGCTTGCCTCTTTGTTCCCTGTATGAAAAGTCCGAATTCCGACAGTCAGCAGAGCTTTTCGCAAGGCAGATGAAAACATCTCTCATGGTAACCATAGTAACTGTAGCAGCAACGCTAATCACAGCTGGTCTTTGTCTAACAAAGATGATGAATAGCATCTTCTTAAAAATCCATCGACTGCATATGAATTTAGAAAATGTTACCACTGTTTTACGCTGGATGGAATAATGCATACGTATTATACTGTAAATAGTCATCTGTTATTTTAGCCGCACTCACTGCTAACAAATCTATCTTTTGAAGCATGCAGGCATGAAATATCCATAGCAAATGAGTGGCAGTACACTTAACACCTGCCTGAACAATTCAGGTTAATGTTCTGCCCAGCATTTCTAAAACAGATCCATAACAAATAGTTCACCCAGCCCTGACATAACTCTGTCAAGCTTATTTTTATTTTATTTTTTTTGGTGAAATGGAATGCCAGCAGTGAGCAATGGCTTGTTGTCCAACCAATGCCCAACAGCCATGTTCCAAAACCTAGTGTAAATTAAACGTATTAACTTTTGACTACCTTCATTACTTGTTGTACAGTGTTTATTTAATTTTAAATTGAACTGAGTAGCTTTCAAATAAAAACCAGTCAAGCCTACAACAGAGAGAACTTTCCATAGGAATCCAGTTCTCACACCGATCATCCTTAGCAAACTATTGCTTCACATGTTCATTGAATCAAATTTCTTTCTGTTACTTTCTGTATTGTAATGAAATACATTATTCAATACATTTAGTACATTTACAATGTGTTCTACCCAGCCCTGTCTATAGATGTTCTGTTATCCACATGCATATACCTCTCAGCCTTTGCAGACAACACAGCTGTGTTTGGCTGTGATTCAGTGCTTGGCAGTGTTTTTTAAATGTGTCTTAAAAATAGTTCTGGGTTTTATAATACAGGGCATGATTTCATAAGGCTCTGAATATGACCCCTGAATGAGAGATTTGTTTTGATTTTATGCACGAGAGATAAAAATTTTCAAGCCTGATTTACCCTTCAGGTGCTGGTTTAGTGTGCTTTATATCTGACAGTTGCAAATAATTATACCAGAAATCTTAGGCTTGTGTACAATTACCAGTATCACAGCACAGTAGGCAGAAGATAACACTGACACCAATGTAGCAGTGTAATTAATGCCAATTAATGTAATTGCCATCATACACCAACACATAATAATAAGGTGCTGCTGGAAGCATAGATGCTTTGAACTGTATGAAATGTTCAGTATACCTGTTGGTTTAAGGCACTGAAATAGTTGTAGTTTGTATTGACGTGATAGGCAACGATTGTAGAATAGAGCTCGCCCACAGGCTTTTTTATCACACTTTAATTGTATCATCAGTGTAAAGCGTGCTCTTAAGGATAACTACCACATAAATACCATCTTAGTTTTTCGTTGTGCTTGAGATGAAAATGTCGAAAATGTGATAAAAATGTTGAATGACTCATATCTATATTGCTGAATTGTGACACTAATCACACGCAGGGGCTAAGTGTAAGAAAACAGCACAGTAAACAAAATGCATGCCAGCTATAGACACCCAGTGGACATGCTTTCTAATTACAATCCACTACTCTACTAGGTTATTTAGGCTTATTTAAATAGTGTTGGTGTGTAGACACAGCATCTAATAAGGGTTCTGTCAGATTCACTGCTAACACTATTGTGAGGAATACAGGTATGGACTATCCATAGATTAGCAATGGCGGTGAAATTATTGACTCTGAATGTGACACTTTTATAGGTTCATCAAGTCAGTTCATCAGCTTTTTTGCTCTACCCCTAAAACAAAGTCCTTAAAGAAAAGACTTGCTAAATTTGAAAAACATATCTGGTTTGCATAGAGCCCTGAACTTCCATCATATATTTCTATACTCATCTATATTTCTAAACTCAAAGTCATGTTCCAAATGATAGTGGAAAGTTTTCTAGGAAAAGTACATGATGTATCAGTAGCGGGTGATGTACTCCATAATAATACCCTAGATTTTGTATGCAAGTTGTGTTTACAAAAGGGTTTAGCTACAGGGACGTGGACAATGATTTTGAGTTCCATGAAACTATTTAATATTCGGCCACGCTACACCATCTCTGAAAATATACTAATTGACAAAAAAAAAATGCACCCAGATAGAAATGTTGGATTCAAGCAGTAAAACAGCAGTTAGCATGCTGACATGGAAAAGGCATGCTGTTCTGTTGCATGCAGACATTTAAATGGTTTTATGTCTGGTCTGATTACATTGGGTCTTGCCACAAGGGGGCGTAAAAGAGCTTCCCTCACTGCCCTGTAAAAGGTTTGTCATGGGCTACTTTTTGGGTAGTGTGCCACATTTATCACCAATCAAGCATTTATGGGACCATCTGAGATGCCAGCTTTGGGAAACTATGAGTGTGCAGGATCTACAGGTG
This sequence comes from Parotocinclus spilosoma, assembly GCA_033117975.1. Taxonomy (NCBI): domain Eukaryota; kingdom Metazoa; phylum Chordata; class Actinopteri; order Siluriformes; family Loricariidae; genus Parotocinclus; species Parotocinclus spilosoma. The sequence goes on from JAVSBV010006023.1 coordinate 4,802, forward strand.
CAGCTGCAACATTTGTGGGCATATATGCCAAAGAATAATATACGGAACCTGTTTGTTTCCATTGCCCAACCGTATCTTCTTTTGTATACAGGCTAGAGTCGGCCTAACAGGGTACAGGAGCCTCCTTTCTGTTGTACAATTTTCACCAGTAAACATATCCTTTTGCTCCAATATTGCAATCACTTACATATATCAGAATTACATTTAAACATATAAAGGTTCAGGCGATTCCGACAAATCCTTCTTGCCTGCACTGACTGAGACCCTCGAAAAGAAATGTGCTAAAGGTCATCTTTAAATGTTCAAATTAAATTTTAATGGTACAATTCTTGATTGGAAAATTCTATTAATATTATTGAGGGTGTGGTCCATTTCATAGGGAGTTTTAAGACATCATTGGCACGCTCCTGAAAAGTAGCATCCCATTTCATAGCTATCTTACTTTTCATTTTTAACTGAATTTTAAGGCAGAGTGAAAGGGACTTTTGACACTTTAAAGTAATCCCACAATGCAGCGGTGACCAGTTTTCTTAAGTAAAGCCATTCAAGAAGGTGGATGAATGTCACAATGAGAGGAGACGTCATCTTCAAATGTAAGTAATTTGAAGCAACTTTACATTTACTTTGAGTGAGTTTTTACTTTGTTTTATATTAACATGCTAAAAATATTATATACAGTATGTAGGATGTTGGCTTTATGTATGTTTATTTGACAGTGTTGTGTAGATTGTAAATAAGCATGCTAGTGAGTGTGGTTCCCTCCGTCAACTAATTAAAATGAAAATATGTTATCCCTGTTACAGCCTTAGATATTACTTTATCAGCCATAACAATTTTGCAGAAACCTTTGTTAGGACTCAAATAGAAAGGCATTTTCGAGATAAGAAAGACTGCTGCAACTGAAAGGAAGAGAGAAAATTTGATTTGAAAGTCCAATTACAAATTCAACAAATTGGTATGAATACAATACAACGTTCATTAACAGTACAAACCTCTGATTATGCAAATGAGTATTCGAATACTTTGTTGACTTGACAGATTAATTTAGAAGATTTTGCTTCAAGCTTAATACATTACTTTTTATACAATCATGTAAATGTGTGTGATGTTCATTTCAGTTTTTAGATCACCTTTAATGGCCTACAAGGGAGGCACAGTTGTGTTCTACTGATTGATCCAAAGAAGGGAAGGCTCACTCCTGCCCATTTTTTCCCCTCTTCTCTTTCTGTCCTTCACTGTGAGTCCCACATACTTAAATAGGCTATATAAAACCAGTTTCATTTTTACAATGTATAAATGTGTGCGTGTGTAAATGAGCATTTCTAGTTTGTAAATAGGCGCTGAAGTTGTATTTGCGTAATTCAATGAAAAGCATACACAAATAAATACACTTGTATAAATAAATGAAATTATTTAAAACTCAATTTTACATCTGATCTTCTTTGTCTAAGATGATAAATTTGTATCTGATCATGTAACCTAGCTGTTTACCTTTACTTAAATGGTTTTGTGTTTGATGTATTTATTTAAGATTGTATTTATGCTGTGTTTTAGATATTCAGATACTGATTTTATAGATACTGAAATTATAGATGTCTAGTCACTAGTTAGAAGAAAACCATACATCTTAAAAAGAAAATGTTTACTGTTATACCTTATATTAAGTTTCATAATTGCTGCTGTACACATCTTACCTGTTCGATTGTTGCAATTAACAAGCGTCTTCTATTTCCTCGTCTGATCACAGCACGTAAAAATTCCCTGCTGTTTATCCAGAAGATAGTTTATTCAAATTCCCCTGAAAATGGTAAGACTAACGTCGCTAACCACAGGGGCATCATCAGACCCATTTTATTGGGGCATTTGCATCAGTTACATTAGCGAAAACAAAATGATTGCAATTAGTAAAAACATTTGAACATTTTTAGTGTTTATTTGTTCATCATTTCTCATCTACGGCAGAGTTACTTCACTTTATTGTAAAATCATTTATTCAAAGCGACTGCATTGATAAAATGATTAAATGCTAAAAGAGGAGTAAAATGTAAATAATTAGAATTTTCTGTATAACTCATTTCAGAGGTTTGTTTTCACAGACTATAATTTATTTTTCTGTGAAATATCATCACCCTTTCTTCTGCTGTCACTAAAATATTTATATAATGCATTAACTTGTATATCTGCCTTAAATGCACTATATATTCTAAGAGTAAAAAAAAATTGTAAATAATAGTGCAGAACAGGAACTTCCCTCCTCCTTTCACCCCATTGAAGTACAAGAAAGGGGCAGCGTGATATAGCCCTGATCTCCTATGGCAGAAAGCTACAGAAATATGGAGTTTGTAGTCCTTCAGTAAACAACAATATGGAAAAATGTGACAAATGTCAAAAATACTGTGGCAATACTGTTAAACTGTTCAATATCTGGAAGTTAGACACCACATGAGAAGCTTCAGGCAGGGAAGAGACGGGGGCTTGTGTACAGATCCTCTTAACTGTCAAACTGAGACAGCAATTCCCTAAGAGAAACTCGGGTATCATGGTTACTTTAAACATTTAAACAACAGGCAGTAACTACATTCTGTGTGGAAAAGCAGTTGTTTCTGAAGAGCCAGCAGTGACACACAACCTCCATTTATTCTATCATTGAGCGTAAAGTGGCTCCTTCGCCATCTGCAGGGTCTCCACCGAGATTACTAATAAAGCTGCCTGGTTTAATTTTCATCTCTTAAATGAAATGCTTAACAACAGGAGGACAGCCAGGAAAATGTAGACAGACAGATACAAGTGCAACAGTGAGACAGAGGTTCTACCACATATACTTTAAAAAGGGATGTCCAGCTACCAGTTTAATATTATTACAGTAACATTTCAGGCGCGTCCTCTTTTTGTTCTCTATATCAAAAATGCTTCATTTCAGAGAGGAAAATCCAATGAAATCAAAGGAATAGTAATCTCAATGGCCACTGGAGGCCCAACATTACACTTACTGGTAGAATGAATTCTTATTATCGAGCTAACTGGATAATCAGGTCTTATACACTACAGCTTTATAGCCTGCATTTTGTTCAAATTATTAAAATAACCTAATATAATATTGGTATCTGGATATCACGTGCATCTCTGGAAAGTCAGGGAACTCACTTTTGGCAGGTGGAGTGTCTGTTCTCCTGTTCCTGTCTCTATCTGCCTGTAGCTTGTCATGTTGTGCATCTGACTTTCAGAAGTTTGGTCTTATTATTGTTTACTGGACTAAAAAAAAACACAGAATCATACTTTTGATTGCCTTAGGAGAGCAGAGCTGTATCTCACTCACGTCCTTGTACAGTACATGCTTCATGTTTAATGACTGAGATGAATTTTCTGTGTGCTTCTGTACAAATTCCTATACGGCATCATTATTTATGGTGAAATTCTTGTTTTCTTTTTTCCTTACCACATATGGAACATGTTTTAAAAAAATCTATATATTAATACATTATATCATTCTTTGACAAGATAAATTCTTTAAAAAATTACTATTAAATTCTAGATTCAGAAGGATTGATTGTTTACCACTGACTATCTGCCTATAGTGTACCTTCTTGCCCTATCATAAACCATCATCTTAGCCACCCAGTGTGTTAAACCTTTTCAAATGTTCCTAGGTTTACCTGAAGGAAAATCTGCGCGAGATTGGAGTTTACAATTCCCGAGGTCCTCACAAGAGCACATGGGAGCTCAAACCAGAATATCGCCATTACCAGGAGGGGGAGGAGAACGAGGAAGGAAACATGGATTTATAGGACACGCACGCTCATTAAGAGTATTCAGCAATTACATTAATTTCTTTCATCTTTTTCGTTATGTAAATACACTGCTCACCAAAATTAAGAGAAAATTATTTTGAAATACATCCTAATTTTTGTGAGCAGTGTATATTCATCAGCATTCACCCAAGAAGTTGATTTGTTTTTGTGTAATTATATTTTTTCTGATTAAAGCTCAAATGACTGCATAATTTAGTGCTTAAATGTTCTTGTGCACTGCTGTTGCGAGAGGTTAGATAGTGCTTATTGAAAATTACCATACTTTGTCAAAATGCTACCTTTTGACACAATATACAATATAAAATATCTAGACCTGAATTTACACAATGTAACTTGTAGAATCTACATTATGTCATAATTTTTACATATTTTTTTTCTTATCAATTAATAAATGTTTCATAAAATATCCTGCTGAGATCCAAGTAATTATATTCAACACACTAGGCAATCTGGCCCCAATCTGACCTCAACTGTAGTGGTTTTGATTACCTGGCTGTTCCTTGAGAATCCCACTACTAATACCGTTGCCTTTATATACAGTCTAAGTTGTACAAAGACACAGATTAGGGAAAGGGTATAAAAATATTTCAGAGACTTTAACTATCACTCTGAGAACTGTTTAAATCATAATTATCGTTTAATAAAGTCAATGAGGATATCGATCAGAAAAGCTACCAAAAGGCCAGATGCGAACTTTGGAGGAACTGTAGATTCTTATGGATTATTAGTCAGTCTATATATATATGACAATCTCACATGCTTTATAGAAAATTGGCCTGTATGGCAGGGGGGCAAGAAAAAGATCCTGTGCCCTCACCATAAGTGTTGCTTGTGATGCCATGTGGCAAAGGTTTTTATGACCAGATGAAACCAAGACTGACATTTGAGTGCGGTCAATGCATTATTTTAGGCAAAAGCCAAACACCGCGCACCACTGTGGTGGTGGCAACATTTTTGTGGGTATTTTTTTTTCTTCATGGCAATTGTTCATGAAGAAAAATTCCAAGAACCTCCAAATTCTTGAGGATCACCAAAGAACAACTTCAGTAGTCCACAAGTCTTAAACGGTTGTAATTTTCCTAGTCAATTCAGCAAGTAGACAAAGTAAACCTTCTGTTCTTGATGCAGTATAAATGTGGAAAGACCTGAAGTCAGCAGTTACTACGAGAAAACCCACAAACATCGCAGTATGCATGGAAAAACAGGCAAAAATCAAAAAAATTTAGTTAATTATTGTTGCTCAAGTGGGTCATGGCAGACAAAGTAAAGGTTTTTCACTCAGATATATAAAATTTGATCACTTACTAAATATATGACTAAGTACAATAAATTGCTCACAATAATTCTGGAATATTTTTAAATGAATATGAAGAGGATGCATTGTATAATCATATTCATTTTGAAAAATCCCCTGATCAGTGTACTTTTGTCTGATTTGCTTACCCAGATTGTCTTTATCTACGCAAGTCTTGTGTTACACTGATGTTTTAGTCACGTTTATGCAGAAAGACTTCTACAATGTTCACAAACTTTCAAGCAACACTATGGGTCTCTCAGAGTTATGCAGGTGTGAAATGTAACAGAATATAGTAAAAATTGTAATGTAACTGTATTCAGTCCATGACATGTTTCAAAAAGGAATACATTGTTTTGAGAATACTTTAGTAAACTGTCTAAGCATTTGCCAAAAGCTGACAAACTTTTCCTTTGGGTATGAGTAGAATTATGAGAGACTGTTATGTTAAAGTTATTTAAAAAAAACAAAACTGAGCCATTATTGTATCCCTACCTAGTTCTGATTGCAATAGCCTTTTTTCACAGCAGGTACTGAAATGCTGTCTGATCGGTCAGAATGCTGTTCATTACAGCTTTTTACATGACAAGTGAACAATCCCCTGTAGTAATCATAATGGCAGCAGTCCTAAGCTCTTTTTATTCTTAAAAATATGACAAAAGCTTAAGTGTTAATGGGGAAAATTTAGACACAGGAAATAAAGTCATACTGTGACAGGGCTTACAGCAGTCCAGTCTCATCACACAGTCTGTTTAGAAGGACCTTGAAGGATGTAGTTTCACAAACTTAATTCAAATTATTTACATATTATTAATCATTATCCAACTGTGAAACCGTACATTCCATAATTATAAGCTGAACAGCATTCATTAATATTCTACTATTCAGTGGGAATACAGACAATAAGCAACACTTTAAAGCATTTTATTGTTCAGGGTAGTCAGGGTGAGAGACCAGAGCCCATCATAATAAAAGATTATAAGGCATATGTTCCATGAATGGGAGGTCCAAACATATGCGCGCTCAGAAAAGTATAGTTGTGCCACACCTGAGGTTCATGCCTGACCAGCCTCTTGTCCCTCAGACAGAACCTCATAACACCACTGCAGCTCAAATCCATTTCTCTACACTGTTGGCAACCCCAAATGCATTAAAAAGATACCTACAAACCACACTAACCTACACGCTTGAACAGTGTGACCTGCATAAAAACTCCAAATAACCAAACGAGTGCATTTTCTCTAAATGTGCTGGATTTTATTCAAAGATTATACTCTTGACAAGTGTATTTAACCCTTAGGGTTTACCGTATTCTTTCTAAGAAGGTTACTGCTAACGGCACCAGGAGAAAATCATACACAATCTTCACTTGCAGCTCCAACTTTACAATGCAGCTCTTAACAAAACAACATTCAGCTTCCAGAACGTAAAGTACTACAATATGAAATACACTTGATATTGGCTGACAAGCGTATAGGTCAATATCTCAGTTTGTCAACAACTGGGTCTATTACAAAGTGGAATATTATGTAGCTCTAGTCCATAAACTCCATGGAGATCCAGTCAGTTTCTGTGTTTACCTGCCAAAGTTAAATATTTGCAAAGAATGAGCATTCATTTCATAGGTACTGATTTGTTACATTACTATGACTGAATGAAATCACAACATCTGTGTAATGCGTATTTAAATGCCCATTAAATATGTACCTTTTCATTTCCAGACCATCATAAAAGATCTTCACATACTGGTCCAGAAGCATCAATTTGGCATGACCAGTGCGTCCTTCAAATCTGTACATAAAGTAAATACAGGTACATGGTATAATGGTTTATTGGTCATAACCTCCATGTTTGAGTGAAACTTATAGATGAATATTTCTTCACTGTTTCAGTTAGTACAAGATTAAATAATGGCCCATGTATCAGTGTCTGAGATTAGATCTGCTTGTGTTAATGGAACGGATATACCTCATGGATGATTACATCTGCTTATCCCCATCTAGAAATCAATTCACCTGCACATAAAAGACAATGCATACAATTACAAAAGCAAACTCCACTCCAAGGCCCTGCCCAATGAAAGAACAAGTGTGTGCTCAGGTAATACATGCATGAATATTAGATTCACCGGTTAGAACCTCAGCATAAAGAACACATCATAGCACACTATACACAACTGGCCATGTATTATATAAAGGTATACTTTATAGTCCACTACACAGAATTTCATCAAATTGTTAATGGTGTCAAGATGACGTGAAGACTCGGTCACTGGCAAACATGCCAATAAATAACTTGCAGATTATTTGACTACACTCTGAAAAAGAGCATGTAATGAATGAGTCAGTGTAAATATAATTTTTGTGAGCAGTGTAGATCGTTGTGCACAAGCACTACCTTTATACCTCTACGTTAGTCCATTCCAGGCTTACCTTGGAGGCTGACCATAAAACAGTGATGCCATTCTCCATGTTGTTGAGCAGGAACAGGCCGTGTGTGATTCTGTAGGGGGAAAAACCGACCAAAAAGTTTAAAAAATAAAAAAATCGGTTTTATTTAATAGCTTACTGCTATTCTTAACAGAGCATGTGCTCAGGTAATACATGCATTACAAGACTTCAATGGTCATACCCCCAGTAGAAAGAAGTCATCATTGCACGTTAGGCAGTTGTATCGAGCATAATTATTAACGCAAGCTTTTTCCAAGTTCAAATGTATTTATTTATATAGCGCCCTTTACAATGGAGCATTGCCTCAAAGCAGCTTCACAATATTACACTTTCCTAAAAAGCCAATCCCAAGTTGAGCAAGCCTAGGGCAACAGTGGCAAGGAAAAACTCCCTAAAATGGTAGGAAGAAACCTTGGG
>JAVSBV010006034.1:0-12770 GCA_033117975.1 Parotocinclus spilosoma
ATCACCGTTTGCTCCCGTGCCAAGTTACATCACTTTTGCAAAGCTTACATGTTACACATTTCTTAGTTGCGTGAAGCTCACTTTTAAGGATTTGAATTAAGTAAATGTTTGAGATAATGCAAATGATAACAATGCATATGGATCATTACATTTAAAAGTCTCTTGTTTGTTATTTGGAAGGCTTGCTATGCCAACTTTATGGCCTCAGACCAGCAGTCATAAACCTTGGTGAAAATTGGATTTTCCAGAAAGACCGTGATCCCAAGCATATTTTCACATCAACCAAAGCTCATTAAAGAATTAGTCCCGGAACGTTGACCTTAGTTTCGATATTCCATATCCATATATTTTTTGTAGGATTTAAAGAAAGCAGTGGCAGCACAGAAGCCCCCAAAACCTCAATGATCTGGAAGCTCTTGCGTGAGAAAAATGTGCAAAGATTCCATGAGAGAGGTGTCAGCACTTACCGAAATTTTCATTAGTGGTTGTCAAGGCAAAAGTATGCTCCAGGAACTGAGGGTTGGGGTTAAATAATTGTGCACAAGGACATTTTTCAAGAGAACTGTTTTTTTTTCAGTTAAGCTCAAATCTATGTCAGCAGAATGGCTTCTGTGTAACAATATATGTACTTACTTTGTTTACTATGAGTTCAATGTTTCCTCTAGGTTTTTTTCAGCAGTGGCAGCAGAGCCCCTGTCACAGCCCACCAACCTCCACCACCCTCTCCGCTGGCACTTGACCGTGACATTTACAAAAATTTTTAAACTATTACATACAAGATGAAATCCAGATAAACTTCAATGTAAAGCACATTTTTTAAGCTATTTATTTACATTTTGCATATCAAACCCTGATCATAATAAAGTGTTACGCTTTATATTAGTAATAGTAGCTGAGGTGACTTGGTTATTTGTTTAGTTACCGAAAGCAATTCCCCCTGCATTTTAGGTGCTGTTTTGTTCACTGCTGTCTTGTAGTTCTTTAAACTGCAGTTGTGTAAAATAGGCTCGTCTTAATAATAGCTAGTTTCTTCCATGTTCACTCTTCCAATATGTCACCCCAGGCTTGTTGTCTTGTACACTACTTTGGCTCTTGAAAAGACTGGTGAATGGATATTGTTAAAGTTCATGTAGGTAATGCAAAAATAAGTTCTATAACACGTGAATCTCTTTTTCGTGTGCCAAGTCGTCTCCATTCAAACAAGTGGGTATTTTATGGGTTATAAAACTGGCACCTTACTAGAGTTCAGTAGTAATGTTGAACTGTTAAGTGTTCACAGGTTTGTGTACATCAGTTGTACAATGGTTTAGAGTGTGTCTCAACCAGTTAGATTTGGGAATGGTTACAGATTTTTCACAGCTCACAGTTATCCGCATAACAACAAATAATAATTCTTTATTTAGTCAGCTATATAGTTTTGAAACACCTAAGATGAAGTAAAAAATTTTGACAGCATATATCACCCTACAGAGTTGATTGTGTAGATTTAATTAATTAGGATGCAACCTTTTTTGTTTGTGTAGAGCTTAAAACTAGTTTACTGCAGATGTTACTCCCTGTTTGTGTATGTGTACAAACAAGGAGTCAAAATGAAATGATAGGAGTACACTGATGTGCACTCGCCTGTCACGGAATATTTAAACATCTAGCTTGAATAGCAGGTTAGGGTATTAACATATTCCAGATGCTATAGCAGGAAATTTGGTAGCAAGAACACAAATAGCACTATTTGGCTTTATGTTCAATGCATTGTTACTGTTCTCTAGTAGCGGAATATAATTAAACAATAACGTCTAATTAAGTAAAGTATTTGTCTGTAAAGTGACAGACTGTAGTAGGTTTATGTGAAACAAAATAAATGGACAGGTTGTAACAGCATATGAGTGGTGAGTGGCAGGAATTACAGCTCCTTGCTCAATACTTTCTGTAACTCCACTCCCACTCCACTCCAGCATTTGAATTCCGCTTCCCGCTCACTCTTTCCTCTAAAATGTTCTGTAGCCAATCCGCTCCCTGTGCTCTTTGGGTTTTCATTAATAATACTGGCAGTGATGCCAAAAAAACTGTGACCCTTTGTCTGCTCACACTAATTCCAATAGCCCTTATTAGTTTGTTGTAGCAGTCTGTGCAGTTAACTCTCCTTCTCCATTAGTGTGCTGGGCAGGAGTGCTATAACGATGTGGGACATAGCCAGGCTGGGTAGCACTGAATAAAGAACTTTTGCCGTGAGAAATAACACAGATGCTCCAACGTTGTAAAAAGCCACTCTTGCTTCCACTCTGTTCCGCTCTCATGTTCTGGTTATAACCTTTTTTGTCTTGCTGTAAATGTGTTATATTGAGAATCACAACCCATTGCCAGTACAACCAATTTTACTATCACTGTTTGTCTATGGAGAATCCAGAAATGTTTTTTTTAAATACATTATTATCTGTTGCTGAACTAGCAGACAGGGTGTCCACAATCTACATAATGTACATACACAGGGCATATTTGTTGTATCACAAGTAAAATCATCTTGGAGAACTGTTTGTTAATATGTATTATTTGATATTCACTATTTATCACTATTTGTTAAGTACAAATAGCTAAAAACCTTTGGTGATGCAGGTGCCAAATTAAAATACAAAACATAAATTACTGCAACTGTTGACCTTTACAAATCTGAAAATAGCTACAAAAATCCTTTATGTCTGATATGACCAGGGGCCAGTGTGAATTGGCCCTTTGGAATAAAATTCAAAAGTCACCTAAGAGAACTGAAGGTACACTACACAGTCATGTCACAACAACATGGACTATGTTCCCTCATGGAAACAAAAACAGCTGACCAATTGTCATGGAGCTAAGACTAAACAAGAAAGCAGAGACCACAGCTTCTGCATAGCAAAGTTTGTGAGTTAAGAGACATGTTTCTAATCAAATCATCGATATACATGGATCAAAAGCGAAAAATCTGCTTAAACAAAGCATCCTATAACAAATCTTAATATATACAGCAGAAATTCAGGCAGTACTCCTGTGTAGTGCAAAGATCTGTATCAACTCAGTGTGTGCCTGCAAACACTAAGGACTCAGAAATCAGGCTCTCCAATTATACCAAAATATGTGTTTTCTGCTGAGTACCTAGACATTGTGGACTGGAAATGAGAATTCAGAAGGAGTACAGAATGGAATGAGCCAGTAATTAACATTATGAGAGAAACTTTGGCATAAAAACAAATTGCCTAACACCAGAAAAGCAGATGAGACCAAAACTCAAGCAAAAGATGCTGGATTCAACACTTATAACTTGCGCCTATGTGTGAACGTAATCTATTCACTAGGCACAATTGGAAATGCCTGGAGGAGACGAGATGTACATTTTATTAGACAAAATGAAAGAAAACAATAATACATGAAATATCCAGGAAACAACCAGAGCAGCTGGACTGGCTGTTAAACAGAATCAGCCATGGGCCAATAATTAATTATAATTTGATTCCAGATGTTGAACTCCATTAATTAATGTTTTTTTTTATTATATACGCATGTGTCTGTGTGTGTAGTCAGCTCGGGTACTATAACATATTTTTAGATGCTCAGATCTGTACTTGCCTCTTTCTTGTTCTGCAGTGATGACTTAAGAGACTTCTAAGGACACTTATTTTGCTTACATCAGTTTAAAATGAAAAGTAGCCTCAAGCAACATATCTCCTCTGCGGGTGAGGAATGACATAAATTAAGTGTAATATATGTGGCCTGTGTCTACTTTGGCATCAACCTAAGTATGGTGAAACCTGGGATGTGGTGCTGTGGCTTGGCATGCATTATGTCCTAACCCCTAAACATGTGGGCAAGAGTGTACTGCTTTGGTGGCTGGGCAATGTCTGCTAGGTTTAGCACATGGATGCAAATCTTTCTGCATAAATGGGATTGAGGCTAGGTTGTGTAATGGCTAATATTTGCATGTCCTGCGTGGGTGACTTTTATAACTAACGAGTTGCTCAGAAAAAGTTTGGACAGTATTGGAAATGCACATAAAATGTGTATATGTAGCTGTTCCTTACATTTATTTCATAGTGGACAGGATGAACCTTAAATTTGTTAATAAACATCCATTCCTGAGAAAATGCCTGACAAAATTATTGACATGTTTAAAAACACAGTTTCTCAAAGAAAGATTAGAAGGTGCTTAACTACATAATATCACAAGCTTAAGCTGAATACTCGCGATCCCTTAGATGGCATCACATCAAGAACCGTCATTCAAAAATAGCTGATGTAACCACAGTGGCATGGGATTACTTTGCCAAAACTTTATTAAGCAGTAAAATACAGACTGAAACTTTACTGTGCAAAACAAAAGCTTTTGTGTTAACCATGTCCAGAAGCGGCATCAATTTCTTTGGCCTCTGAGGGATCTAGGATGGACCATAGTGGAATCATGATTTTTGGTCAGACCAATCAGTATTCTTGTGGAAGAAATGGACCCTGTGAGTTGCGAAAAGGACCATCTAGACTGTTGTCGGCTACAAGTGCAAAAGCCAGAGGCTGTCATGGTATGGGATGGGACTGGCAAAGGTCATTTACACATATGTGATGGCAGCATAAATGCAGAAAAATACATATGCTACCTTCAAGACGTCATCTTTTCCAGGGATACCCATGCATTTTTCAACAAAACAAGGCAAAACCACCTGCTGCACACATTACAAAGGCACGACTGTGGAAGAAGAGTGTATGGGAACTGGACTGGCCTGTCTGCGGTCTTGTCCTGTTTCCAACAGAGAATGTGTGGAGGATTTTTAAATGAAACATGTCGACAGTGTCGACCCCCTACTGTTACACATCTTAAGACATGTTTGCAGGAAAAAATGGACAAAATGACACCTGTAAATTCAATCGCTTGTTATCCTCTGTGCCAAAATGTATCGAGTGTGAATGGAAGGAATGGCAACATTACAGAGTGATAAATGCTTTACCATACCAACATTTTTGGTAAGTGTTGCAGGCCTGAAATGCAGGAATGGATGAAATGAAATTAAGTTGACTAAACAAAACATGAAACATCCCAGGTTCATACTGTCTGCAATGAAATTCTGATTTTGAGTTGTACATGTAAAGAACATCCTGAGCAAACTTTTAACCAGTTAGTCTGTGCCATCTCTTTTGTTCTAGTGAACGACCTCATTCCACTTGGCCCTCGTCGATGTCACAATGCCGATGACACGTACACAGCTCAACAACATCCTCACCGCTTATCTCTGGAAGCCAATAAAAAGCATGTACATTCACTTTCACCTTTAAATCCACCCCCAAGGCACATGCTATCTCATAAAAGTGCAGTGTTGGAGCAGAGAGGTACACCTGCTGTAGCTCCTCCTGAAGGTTCCAAAAAGCTCTGTGCAAGTGGTCAGGAGAGACCATCGAGCTGTCACTTCAGTAAGGATGGCTCATGCGTTCCTGCTGATAAAACGGATGCTGTCTCACAAAGGGCCAGCTCTTACCACAAACAGAGAGAATTTGCAATTCGTTTCTTCAAGCAACTGACTGAAAATCTAAAGGTAACTTCTTCTAAACAATTGCATATGCTAATTGAAAATGTGAAGGCATTCATGAAATAACACTTACTTTCTTTTGTTGTTACATTTGAATGAGCATGGCATCAGCTTTCATTTTTGTTTGATTTGTCAGTTTAGTGTAAAACAGGTAGGCACCTTTTAATGACCATTGTCCGTTTGCGTAAATGACTGAGGTCATAGCAATTGTAACAAATTTTAAAAGGAAATAACATTTCCTATTTAAATTGATGCGTTGCAGCTGTAAACAACATGTTTAGCACAGGTCTTTTTACTGGCATGCATATTATTTATGTCATACTTTGATGTTTTCTGTACTTATATTGTATATAATATATATTAATGAATATTGATTTTCCTTTCATTAAGTACAACCCAATTTCCAATGAAGTTGGCACTTTGTGTAAAACATTAATAAAAACAATACGATAATTTGCAAAACGTTTAATCCCATATTCAATTGAATACACTACGAAGACAAGAGATTTAATGTTTAAACAGATAACTTAGTTTTTTCAAATGTTCATTACTTTTAGATTTGATGCCTGCAATACGTTCTAAAAGAGGGACGGGGACATGTTTACCACTCTGTTACATTATCTTTCCTTTTAACAACACTCAATAATGGTTTGGGAACTGAGGACATTCATTGTTAAAACTTTCTTTCTTGTTTTTTCAGGATGTACCGCTTCAGTTGCTCGACAGTTCAGGGTCTCAATTGTGGTATTTTGCACTTTTTCAGTGGGGTCAGATCTGAACTGCAGACATGTTAGTCTAATACCCGCACTCTTTTTACGCTGTGCAGGTTGGTATTGTCTTGCTAAAATAAGCAGGGACGTCCCTGAAAAAGATGTTTCTTGGATGGCAGCATATGTTGCTCCAAAATCCGTATGTACCTTTCGGCATTCATTTTGCCTTCACAGATCTGCAAGTTACCCATGCACTAATGGGTACTAACACACCCCCATAATATCAGAGATGCTGTCTTCTGAACTTTGTGCTGTTAACAATCCGGATACAATCTGATAACGGTCCTTTTGCTCTTTGGCCTGGAGGTCACGATGTCCGTTGTGTTTGAAATGTGGACTCGTCAGACCAAACGACATGCATGGTAAAGCTTTAACTAGCACTTGTAGATGGACGATGAACTGTGTTCCCTGACAATGGTTGAAGTGGTCCTGAGCACGTGGTAATATCTGTTACAGAATTATGTCAGTTTTTAATGCAGTGCTGCCTAAGGGATTGAAAGTTTTTGGACTTACTGCTTACTTGCAGAAGTTCTTTTGATGATATTATGGGCTGTAGATGATGGAATCCCTAATTCCTTGCAATTGCACAATGAGAAACATTGTTCTTAAACTGTTGGACTATTTGCTCACACAGTTGTTCACAAAGTGGTGAACCTTACTTATCCTTTCTGGGCTGAGCCAATCATGACACTCACCTGTGGAATGTTTCAAACAGGTGCATTTAGGTATTCCTCAATTTTCCCTGTCTTTTGTTGCCCCTGTCCCAATTTCTTAAAAATGTGTTGCAGGCATCAAATTCAAATTGAGTGAATATTTGCAAAAACATTAAAGTTTATCTTTTGAACATTAAATATATTGTCTTTGTAGTGTATTTAATTGAATATAGATTGAAAAGGATTTGTAAATGTCCCAACTTTAGTGAAATTGGGACTGTGTGCGCATATGCAAGAATGTGTTATGTTACAGTTACTTTTTTTTAATGATGCAAGCGCTGTGTCGGTTCATCCACATAACATGTACAGTGGTACCTTGCTTCTCATTGTTAATTTCTTCCAAAGGGCTTATTTAGTACTGAAAACGATAAGTACCGAGCAAACTGAACTCGGTTCCAGACCCAAACAAATTCCACACTGTATAAACCTTATTTGCATTAATTGAATTGTATTGTTTACATGCTCCCTGATTTAAGATGGGGGGGGGGAAATCTGTCATAAAACAAGTGTGTGATGAACTGAGGAGTTTAACAAGTGTTGGGTAGATTGGTCTATGCTCTTTCATAGCAGAGTCTACCTAATTGTTTCAAACATTTACATTAACCTACAGTTGTCCAGCATCATTAACACAAAGCTTAATTAATAATAACGGGAAAAAGCTCATGTCATTTAGTGAGTAGTGGAGTGAAAGTGAAAAGTAAAAGCAAAATGCTAACACACTTGGCGCTGCTGCGTATTATACTGCACAAGGGCTCTCACCGTTTTTGGTTGGCTGGTGTCCCTAAAGTTTTGGGATATCTAAAGTGTACTGTACTGTAATTGTAAAAATAAATACAAAAACACAACAAACACAGCCTCGATCTGCACTGAGCAGGAGCTATTGTGATTCTGAATCACTGTGTGGTCCTAGAACTTAAAACAAGTGCGCCAAGTTCCGAGCAAACAAGGAGAACAGAGACAAATATTTCTTCTCATAATGCATCATGAACCAAATTTGACAATTTCCTGAGGTGGTCGAGACCCGAGGTACCACTGTATCTAGGAGTGATAAGCAAAGGTTATTATACTTCTGTGACTTATTTTAACACAGTTTTCCCTTTCCCTTTTATATTTAGATTACAGTAGAATAAAAGGCTGTGACTATGGTAATGTCTGGTCAACAAGCAGTTTGATTATCGTCCTGTTGAAGGAATGTAATATGGCCATCAAACAGTGCATACCTGTAGATTTACATAATCAATCCTTTCTCTTACAGGTTTTATGGCTGATGCATGAGAATTTCAATATGTGCTTTAATTTTTGCTTTTAGGTAGAAAAGCCTGCGTCACAGTGCAGAAAGTTACGTCATCAGGATTTGCCTGCTGTTCAGATTTCCAGTTCTGTCTCTAAGACCTGTAGTTCGTCAGCTCAGGTTATACAAAGGAGCCCTGTAAAAAGTGTGGTTCAGCAACACCACCAGTCTGCTATGAATATGGACAACCTGCTCAGTGGGAATCACAAACTTCCTTTACTTGGCTCTGATTCCACAGTCACGGTGAGATAGCTGTTTGGCTAGTGTTGTTGTGTAAAGTTCAGTTGCTCAATAAGTTTCATAATCCCATTGCGCAGCACCTGGTAGACACAGGTCGCCAGTCCTTTGGAGGGCATACACATACTGGAACATTATAGAGGCACCAGTTGACCTAATGAGTGTGTTTGGGATGTGGGAGGAAACATTGACACACAGAGTACAAACTCCATGCAGGTGGAGTTATCACTGGAAATTGAACTGGGGATCTCTGGAGCTGTAAAGTGACAGCTCTAGCCACTTGCACAATTGTGCCATCCCTAGGGTGTAACGTTTTTAGAATGTTAGAAAGGCTTTGAGATCCATGGCAGCAAATAATTTAGGGCAAAAATACCTTAAAGACAAAGTAGCTAGAATACTTAACATGTTGAGAAATGTCAACCAAGTCACTCTATTTACAAGGGACTGAAGACAAGTGCCTAGTGGCTAAACGGATTGTAATTTTATTTAAAACTTCTAACACCATATTGAAGGTTTTCAATGAATCATTAATTTGCATAATAGTGAAATATTGTGTCCTGTAGTGATAGTTTTATTATATAGCAAATATTTATAAAATATGCAGGATGTGAAAACGGTGTATTGTGGTTTTACCAAAATATATTTTATGTGATTTTGTCATAGGGAGACCTCAAACACTTCCATGGAGCCACACCAGGTAAGTTCCCTTCATTAGCACACATTTGCACCTTTACAGCTGACTGGACATTCAAAAGTTTGTGCACACCTAAAACTTGGGAAAACTTTTGAGTTTGTCCTGCCCTTTGCTGTGACAACAGACTTCATTCAATAACAGGCATTATCCTATACTTTAGAATATCATTGGACAGTGATGTTGTACAATAAACTCTGGCTGAAAATTGGTGTTGTTGTTTTATATCTTAGATTTTTCTGATGGATTTTAAGGTCAGGCCATGTTCTCCGCGTTCACCATTTTTGGTCTTTATTTTAGGAAGGCAGAGTACAGAGATTCTAATCTGTCTATTTGGAATTGGAATTCTATATCTGTCATATTGATGGTCACTGGGGCATCCATTGCAATCCATTCTACTGCCACTGTTTGTCTGTGGAGAATCCAGAAATGTATTTCAAAATGAAATATCCTCTAATTTTTGTGAGCAGTGTAGTAATTGGCCAGTTTACATTTTTCGGTTCCGATCCGATTTTAGTGCCCAGTGCACAGCTGCCAATACTAATTCCGAAACAGGAGTTTTTTTTTTAACTTTACTAATATGATTATTATTGCTGATACTGTGTTTGAAATTACAACTTGCTGTCTTGCTTTTTGGTGTTTCCATACAGAAAAACAACAACAACATTTTAGTTAAACCAACAGCTAATACCATTGGCTTACTCAGTTGCAGTTGACAACTGAAGTTGTATCATGCCCCTGGTAAGATTTGGAATGGAATATGGTTTGATAAGTGAATTGGCCCTGTCTGTCCAACAAATGAATGATGTCAGTATCAGCTTGATGCTGGTATAGGTTCGGATCGGACTCGCCTCTACATCAAACCTGCCAGCCCTAACTCAAAATTCTGTGTCTTGGGCTTATCATTAATTGACATGAGCGCATGATTTTTGTTGTCAAATAATTGTGGCTCTTATTTTTTTTTTTTTGCATTAATATTTTTTGTAACAGGTAGGAAATCCCTTTCCCTGAAGAGACTGAGAGAAAACAGTACAGAGAGAAAAGGGGAGGACAAGAGAGTGTGTGTGGAGGATTCTCGACTCACCACCATTTCTGTCAGCGACAGTTCGTCTTCTGGCTGTTCCATTGTCAGCTCACCACCAAAGTATATTAAGCGTGCCTTCTTAAAGCCAGGGAATGAGTCTGTGCTGACTATAAATGAGAAACGTTCTCCAGTATTGAGCCACTATAGTGGAGAACAGATCAGGCATTCTGAATACGTGTCCAAACAGCTCTTCAAGGATGCAAGCAGAGAGAGTCATAAACTACAGGCAGGAACTCAGCCCAGTACAGGCCTTGAAACTAATAATCTGACGAAAGATATGGCCATGCTTAGTCCAAACAAAAGCCATTCAAACAACACACTCTATTTTAATCATTGTACGTCACCTTCCAGCAACCAGAAGCGCCGTGATGAAAGAGCTTCATCTGACTCCTCGCGCTCAAGTTCCTCGTCAGGTGTCCTAGACAACTTCTCGTCCAAGCAAACCAAACCTACTTCATCCCGGAGTCTAGGGTCAGGGGAATTCACTGGGTCGGGGGTTGGTGATGCAGTGAAGGAAAGGATTTCGATACCACAGCTTAACCCCACAGTCAAGCAGGAGGGAAAAGAAAAGAAGCACATAGTGTGGAAGGACCCTCTCGATTTGGAGCTGGACGAGGATGTGGGTTTACCACTGGACTGTGCTTTAAGTCTCAGCAGCAGCCGGAGTAGCGATGAGGAGGAGCATCTGCTGTCTCTAAAGGAAATCCTGGAGCCTAGTGCGCGAGTGCCCATCACGCCTGAGAAGATGCCATTTTCTGAGCCCAGCACTCCAGTGCCTAAAGTTACTGTAAGTTTACGTTGAATTATTAACATTAAAGTTTTTAATGAATGTTCAACGTACATATGAATTGATGCCACATTTGTAATTTGTCGTTTCAGAACAGATAATTCAAAAGACTTAACAAAAATCGTAACCCATACTTTTTCTTGTAGCTTTTGCAATGGTATAATAACTTTATATAATTATGTCTTATTCGCTTCATTAAGATATAAACAGAAAATGCAGGAAATATGTGAACACAATTTTCAGAACAAAAAGGCTTTTGTAGGCAAATCCATATTTAGGGTGATCGCCCTGAAAAAGCAAAAAGTGGCTGCCTTTCCAAAAGGATCAAGCTTCTCCACATTGTAGATCACACTGTAGAAGGGTCAACTTGGGATCCCAGTGAAACTACCAAATGATGATCTTGCTCAAGTGTAAGGGGAGATCAAACTATATACTTACCACTGTAGCCCATAGAAGTTATTTACTTATTTATGTATTCATTTTTCAATACTGTGTACACATTTGTTGCATTTTCTGTTTTTTGTAAGTACTAAGAAATAGTTACATATGGTTATTATAGCATTGCTAAAACAACAATCTAACGTTGGCCTAAGACATTTGCATGGCGGTGTATATTTATATTACAGAAGAGTCAAATGTAGACCCTGTTTGTACACAATCAAAAAGTAAGGTTCGGTTTTCTTAAAGCATACAAATTCAAAACACTTCTTTTCTAGACTGAGGATCTACAAAATAAACCTGCAAGTTACAAGAACACATTAGAGCAAATGCTAAAGGAAAAAGAGCAGAATCAGAAGTAAGTACAAAGTTTTTTGTTATGCTCATATACAGCCTCCTGAAATTTCAATGTGAATGTAATATATAAACTTACTGAGTACTTTATGAAGGTCACCAGTACACCTACACATTCATGCATCATCATCATGCAATCATGTGGCTGCAGTGCATACATTTGTGCAGATAAGGGCCAGCAACTTCAGGAGACAATCCCAAACAAAACCATCAGATTAGGGGGAAAGTGTGATTTCTGTGTGATGCAATAAAAAAATATCTAGTTATATATGTATATAAAGTGATTTGGTTGGGAATGGGTAGTAAGGTGATTCCGGTTCAAAGGTGATTCAGAAGGTTCAAAGAATGGGTTCAAAGGTGATTGGTGGAAATGGGTACGAAGGCGACTGGTGGGAATGGGTACTTGTGGGATTAGGTGATTAGTAGGTATGGGTACCAAAGTGATTACGTGACTGGTGGGGAATGCGTACTAAGGTGATTTTTGGGAGCAGTTGATTCACAACATATAAATGCAGTAGGTGTAACATTTATGGAATCTGTTTGATACAGTCGTGTTGTCAGCATGGCTAACAAACATTAAATGAATGATTCTACAAAGCGGATTCCAAAAAAGTTGGGACACTAAACGAATTGTGAATAAAAATTGAATGCAGTGATGTGTAGATGACAAATGTCAATATTTTATTCATAATAGAACATAGATGACAGACCAAAACGTTTAATCTGAGTAAATGTAACATTTTAAAGGAAAAATATGTTGCTTTAAAATTTCTCAGTATCAACATTTGCCAAAAAGTTGGGACAAGTAGCAATAAGTGGCTGGAAAAAGGAAATTGAGCATATAATGAACAGCTGGAAGACCAAT
>JAVSBV010006045.1:0-12770 GCA_033117975.1 Parotocinclus spilosoma
TTTAATCGGACCAGCCGGTTATTAGGACCAAAACGATCGCGTCCCGATGTGGTCCCATTAACCGGATTCGACTGTATCTGTAATTTGGATAAACCTTGTCCTGTCCTGTCCTGTCCTGAGCACGGTTTGTCCCGTGTGTGTGTGTGTGTTTTTGTGTCTCTACATTAAACCACACTATAAACAATAAAGAGAACTTTGGACCCTCTGGACGACTTGCCTTGAGCATTCGGATTTCCCTAAGCGCTATCTTCTTGATGACCGGGTCGTCCTCGGATTCCACAAACTTTTTGATGGCGACTACCTGACCCGTTTCTCTGTTCCGGCATTTGAACACCACGCCGTAGGAACCCTCGCCGATCTTCGCCAGCTTCTCGTACTTCTCCATGGTACAGTCAGTGAGCTCGAGCACATGAACGCTAAAAGACAGGAAGTGAAGAGCGGTTAGGACGGATTAAAAAGGTTCTGAGAACTAAAACAACGTTTCGCATGACAACGCTTGTAAAAATTATTTAAAAAAAAAAAAAAAAAAAAAAAAAACAGCTGGAAAAGTGATGCGTCTTTCTCCCCGAAAGTGTCTTTAGAAAGAAAATCGTCCTAAAGTCGTCCTGCTTTTTCTTAACACCATGCTTACGAAAAAAAAAAAAATTCCTCTTTAAGGATTTGTTAAGGATGATCTCATTTTTCGTAACTCTTTTCTTAAGAGAACTCCATTCTTACGAAAAAGTTCCGAAAAATTTGTTTATAAGAAATTCTTAAGGATGACCATATTTTTTCTTTACTCTTATTTTTAAGAACAAACTCAAATCTTAAGAAAAATTATTCTTCAAGGAATTCTTAAGGATTATCCCATTTTTTCGTAACTCTTTTCTTAATAAAATGATTTTTTCTTACTAAGGTTACAAAAAAATTCTTCTTCAAGGAATTCCTAGGGACAATCTTTTTTTTCGTAACTCTTTTCTTAACAGAACTCCAATCTTCCGAAAAAGGTACAAAATATTAGTCTACAAAATATTCTTGAGGATGACCATATTTGTTCTTAACCCTTTTCTTAAGAACAAACACCATTCTTACGAAAAAGCTACGAAAAATTATTCTTCAAGGAATTCTTAAGGACTCTCATTTTTTCTTAACTCTTTTCTTAATAAAAAAAACTCCATTCTTATGAAAAAGTTAAGAAAAATTCTTCTTTAGGGAATTCCTAAGGATTATCTGATTTTTTCTTAACACTTTTCTTAAGAACAAACTCAATTCTTACGAAAAAGCTACAATAAATTTTTTTTTACAAAGAATTACAAAGGATGATCTTAATTTTCTTAACTCTTTTCTTAAGAGAACTCCAATCTTACGGAAAAGTTAAAAAAAATTAGTCTACAAGAAATTCTTAAGGACGATCTTATTTTTTCTTAACCCTTTTCTTAAGAACAAACACCATTCTTACGAAAAAGCTCTGAAAAATCAATCTACAAGGAATTCATCAGTATTATTTTTTTTAATGTTAACTCTTTCCTTAATAAAAACTTAATTCTTACGAAAAAGTTACGAAAAAATATTCTACAAGGATTTCATCAGGATTATATTTTTTTCCTAACTCTTTTCTTAAGAACAAACTTTTCTTACGAAAAAGCTACGATAAATTCTTCTACAAGGAATTCTTAAGGATGATCTTATTTTTCTGAACTCTTTTCTACAAAAAATTATTCTTCAGGGAATTAAGGATTAATTAATTTTTTTTAACTCTTTTTTTTCCTAACTCTTTTCTTAAGAAAAACTAAATTCTTACAAAAAAACTACGATAAATTCTTCTACAAGAAATTCTTAAGGAAAATCTTATATTTTTCGTAACTCTTTTCTTAATAAAAACTCCAATCTTACGAAAAAGTTACGAAAAATTAGTTTACAAAAAAATCTTAAGGATGATCTTATTTTTTTCGTAACTCTTTTCTTAATAAAAACTCCAATCTTACAAAAAAGTTACGAAAAATTATTCTACAAAAAAATCTTAAGGATAATCTTATTTTTTCTTACCTCTTTTCTTAATAAAAACTCCAATCTTACGAAAAATTAGTCTACAAAAAAATCTTAATGATGATCTTATTTTTTTCGTAACTCTTTTCTTAATAAAAACTCCAATCTTACGAAAAAGTTACGAAAAATTAGTCTACAAAAAAATCTTAAGGATGATCTTATTTTTTTCGTAACTCTTTTCTTAAACACAAAACAAAGAAAAAGTGCTATTCTGGAAACCGTTACGCTCTTAAACGTTCCCAAAAACTTACGAAATCCTAACGTTTGTCTGAAAGTATTTAAAGTTTATTTATTATAAATCCTATCGAATGGAGTTTATCCTAACAACACAACCCCTGTTTACCTGAGCACAGTAAATGGCAAACCTGTCGCTTTAATCGCCGTTTTCCCTCCATTTTGCTGCTTAATTAAACAAGATTAACCAGAAATAACGGTAAATTCAAATTAAAACACAATAAAAGACGGAAGTTTAATAATTAGGACACTTTAGCCACTGTTGCTTTTGCTAGCGACTTACCCTAAAAAGAAATCTCCGAGCAGTCACGATCTTTAAACCGAAATTCCCAAAAGCGACCGAATTACGGTACGATTCAGCGCGTCTCCGAATTCCCAACTCGATAACAATTCTTATTTATTTTATTTATTTTTTAATTCTGACTTTTTAAATCCGCACTTTTTCGGATATCGCCGCTAAACCAGCTCTGCTCTTCAGACCCTCAAAATGCCTCGCGTCCCAAATCGCAACCCTGAGTAATATGTAGGGCGCTACTTCGAGGGTAGAATCTGGCTAATCGAGTGCGCAAATGTAGGGCGCGTCCAGCGGTTTGAGTCTCGGCCCCAAGTACCTGCTGCCCAAGCATCATAGCAACGCGTTTAACAACAAGACCCGTTTACCTGATGGGTCAGAGTCGGGTCTGCGCCCCCTACTGGTCTGAATTCAAAACGGCACGCTGATAGCGAAGGGTACGCGCCTTAAGTAGGTGTCGATTTGATTTAAGACGATACTTTAGCGTGTATTTGCTATTTTAAAATCGTTCTTATACCGCTTATAGTTAGAGTTATAGACACTATTTTAAGTCGTCTAGTCCTTATTTTCAGGCTGGTCATCCTGCCAGTACAGGGTGCAAGGCGAGAACTCTAGACAGGCCACTTACCTATGCACACACACACACACACACACACACACTTCACACACTTCAGCGACGCATACTGATCCAATGCACGAGGACGCTCACAAAGAAAACCCATACAGACACGGGGAGAACATGCAAATGGCGCATCGCATCACATCAACACGCGTTATTAACCCCTACTTATTAAGCAATGATCCGCTTTTTAAACGGAGCCGGTCCAAATTCGGCGGCTGGACGTGTTCAGTTCTGGGCATTATTTCCACGCTCGTTCGTGGTGCATCGGTAGGGCGTGTGTTCTAAACATTTGATTTGAATTATTCGCTGGAGGAAAGCGAGGAGTCCTTTCCGGGCGGCCTCCGGGACGCTACGCGAGAACGCGTTTGATAGACGCGTTGCACGCGCTACGCTAACGTAAAGTCGTGATGAATTATTAAAGCAATTCCGCCGCGCTCGGGCCACGCCGGAGCTGAGCAGCCGGGGGCAGAGAGAGCGCCGAGGCTCCCGCTGTTTACATTCAGACCCGATGAATTTCATGAATAGAGAAGCGTGCAGGATAAAAAAATAAATAAATAAATAACGACTCGGAGTCTGCAGACGGGCCCACGCAGGGGCGTGGCAGCAAATTCTGGGCCCTGTACACTCTCTTTTTCACGGGCCCCTCTCCTTACTCGGGGCCATGGGTAGTCAGGTCCACCCCCCCCCCCATACTACCCCTCCACCACTACCACGCCCATGGACCTACGTATAGCTCTTCATCTCCGTACAGCCACGTGTTCCCCCGGCGGCACATCCATCTGCTGCCAGCCCCTGTGTGTGTGTGTGTGTGTAAGTTAAGTTTATTTATTTATTTATTTCTATAGCGCCTTTTACAACGAAGCATCGTCTCAAAGCAGCTTCACATACATTACACTGTATTAAAAGGCCAATCCCAAGTTGAGCAAGCCTAGAGTGACAGTGGCAAGGAAAAACTCCCTAAAATGGTAGGAAGAAACCTTGGGAGGAACCAAGGCTCAACAGGGGACCCGTCCTCCATGGGTGGCCTAGATGTTAACTAAATAAACACCAAAGTATAATCAATTACAGCAAAACCAGGTCAATAAATAAATAACAAATTAATAGTAAAAGTGAAATTAGTAGTAGAGAAATGTGAAAATGAACTAAACTATAAAACAAAAATAGATTATAAAATGTGTGTGTGTGTGTGTGTGTGTGTGTGTGTGAGAGAGAGACCTTGTCTCTGAGCATTTAATTAGGACAGGCGGTGTGTGTTTTTGCGTCTCTCTTTTTGTTCACCTGATCACCTACAGCCACCCGTTTGCAGCGCACAGATTTATTCGCGCCGCTACAAGCTCTAAAGTTTGATCCCCCGCGTCCCCGGGACGTCCAGCGCCAGGGCAGGGGTCCGGACGCCCAGGCGAAAGCCTGTCCCCAGCACTGAAAACGCATCGACTTTCAGTTAATACGCACTTAGAGCGGCGCGTCTTCGCCCCCCCACCCCTCCCATTTTATTTGATCTCGGTGTCGGGTCTCTCCGGGGCTCCGGAGGCTGATCGAAATTCAGACGGGCTGCTCTCAGAACCCTCCAATCGATCGTCTTTTATCTCTCGGGCCTCGCCGCTGCATCTCTCTCTTCTCCGAGCCCGGCGTACGTAAAGCGGCACGGTACGAGAGCGGAGGCCTGGGCACGGGGAGCGTCCACATTTGCTGACACGGACGTTACGCCTGGGGGGCGACTCTCAGGTCGGGCGGTTATTAAAGCTGTAAATATCAGCGTGGTCTCCGTACGAGGCAGAGATCCCCCCCTCCCCCCCCCCCGCTTTGATTCGGATCGCTTCATAAACGCCGGCTGCCTCATCCAGATCTCTCGCTTCGCCGCAGCGCCGTTTCTGTGGGACGTTACCTCCACTTGGACCTCTGTTCGACCTCACGTCCATCCCAAGGCCCTTGGCTAGGCCAGGTCATTGTCCTCGTTTTTGGAAACTCTTCCTGCTTGAAATCCAATCAGAAAAAGGAAATGTCAAAAGTCGAATTTCTCATTAAATCTGAAAGCAGCTTTATAATCTTATAGGGTCTTAAAAGGCCAATCCCAAACTGAGCAAGCCTAGGGCGACAGTGGCAAGGAAAATCCCTGAATGTAGAAGGATAGAAACCTTGGGAGGAACCAAGACTCAAAAAAGTGGCCCAGATGTGAACTGAAAGTTTAAATCGTAAAATTAGGTAAGTAATAACAATATAATTAAATCATGTAAAAGATTTCAGATGTTAAGTCCTCAGGGGCACATGGTCTCTCCTAACCCTTCTTTTTTCGTTTCTTCCTGGTCGACGTCGTTTCATTTTTTCCATAAACGTCCATTCATTTCAGGCCTTCAATACCCGTTTAAAACGTTAGGAGGGAGACAATTTAGGACTAGGAATGAGGTTAAAAAAACCCGAAGTGATAGGATACTTTAAGCTGTACAATACAAAGGAACTTTCACAAAAGGTTTTGCTCTTGTCGACACAACTTTTCGGATTTCCTGACCTTTCATAAAAGCATAAATTCTTCCAGGGATCCCAAAAATCCTCCCATAAATTGCTGATCCGCTTTTGCAGTGGCTAAGTGGCGACTTGTGGCTTGTTTTTTTGTAGTAAATGAAAATGTTAGGCAAAGACCTGTAGGTGGCAGTAGATGGCTGGGGAGAATCTCGGAAGTTTTCGAGGAATAATGCCAGAGGCGAATAGTTTCTTCACGTAAATTACATGCTGTACGCATTTTTTGGTCATTTGAAGAGATCGTCCAGCCATAGCATATACATTTGATATGAGCTATTAAAAAATGGGGGGTGATTTTCTCTTATTCTATTTCTTTAGAAGGTAAAACTTGACATCAGTACTGTAACAGATCAGCACCTACATCTATAAGTGCTTCCACCCATTGTGTGCAGTGTGGTGTTTTCACCACTTCCTTTACAGTCTACACTACTTTCTTAAAGTAGTAGCAAAGATTAAAACAGTGAGTGGTTTGAAACTCATAATGCAGAGTAATTTTCTATTTCTGCTGCTTACTACAGGGAGAAAAATGGCTCATTCTAACTAAAGCAGGAGAGCAGACCTCCTTCTAAAGGAGGAATACACAGTCAGATCTAAATACTGGCACGGTGGAGAGATTTTTGGCCACATTCACACTAAATACGCATTGATTTCCGCAAGTCTAGGGAAGTGTGAAAGGATCTCAGCATGATCAGGAGGATCTCTGCATGATTTTAATCTACAGGTGATTAATTGCTGAAAATGGTCAACCATTTCCACCATTTTTCTTAGGCCTAATGATGTGAACTCTTTACATGCACCAGCACAAGATGATATTTACATTGCTTGCAAAAATAAGGGGATATTTCTGAACAAAAATGGCAGTATATATTAGTGACCATAAAAGTCCTGGCTGCTGCCAGAGTTGGGTGCCATGACCTGCATTAGCCCTCTGGTTTGTCTGTTGACAGGTGTCCAGTACAAGCGAACAGGTTGACAGCTTATCGATCTGGAGATCTTGACTAACAAAGCCATTTAACAAGAAAACCATACTGACACAGGCCTAACAGAAGGTAGACGTGTCATAAGCAAGGGCAGCCATATATTCAACAATGATCTTGATTACCTGGGTTCAGGGAGGACGATTTTCTTGCTCGCCCGGGCCGCTGGAGTCGACTTGCTCTTCTCCATCGCCATCAAATAGCTGACATCGGCGAGAACTGCCTCTAGGTCCGCCATCTTCAACCGTGGCTCGACCGAATCGATACAGAAACGTTACGGAGGGCACAAAGAAATCACCAAACGCAGAAATAATCAGCACGAAACGAACACGACGGCGGTGCTGCGGGAGTCCGGGGCAAGCATCGAGTCTAGTCCGAGCCTTTTTTTCTCCTTCCGACTCGATTCGTCGATCTTACAAAACAGCCATTATGACAGATAAGCCAAGATTCACACGAAGAGAGGGAAATGCGCCTCTTAAGTCAAGCAACTGCGTCGGTCTGTGTTCGGCTTATTCCGAGTAACCGAGGGGGAAAAACTGCAACTTGAAGGCAATTGTCACCAATCCAAAAAATGTAGCCTGGGTATTACAATGGTAATCCAGATTTGTTTGTTTTTTTTTCCTTTTCTCTCCCCCACCCCTTTTCGGTGAGTTTATTGCGAGAACCCACCTGCTGGTTAGGACCGTCAAAATCGAGCTAAGTGGGCAAAGGTACGTTGAGACGTTTCAAAATACTGGTGGCTCGTTAATGCGGCTAGTTGTGTAAAGCAGTTCTATGTAACGCCCAGTCGTATTAAAAGATCATCTAACTAGAGGATATATACGGTGGAGCCGGAGCACATACACGACTAGAAGAGCTGTGGGTTTATCAGTCCTGGGTTTAGACTTAAAAAGCGAGCTTGCTTGAAAGGACAGAGAAATAGCGTGAAAATATGCGACGGCAGACTAAATGCGCTAGCTGAAACAAATTCAAGTTAAAGTAAACACAAAGACGAGCACGCCATCCAATTCAGCAGCTTAAACCCCACGCTAATTAAACCCGCCAGTGGTTCATCTCTGCCGCGAAGATGAAGCGATTCGTGCGGAGAATCTCACAGACCAGACCGTGTTGACAAGTTAGAAGAATGGCTGGTTAACCAGCTCAACTACGTAAACTATATCCGGCTCTGGGCTTCGAAACAGGCTTGCGCCGTGCCTGGTTATTCCGTCTTCTCTCTCTAACGAGGCGTTAACTGCTTCTTCAACAGCTCCATATAGGCAGTCAGAGGCACTACCGCTTCTCCATTTTTGTTGGCTTTTACAAAAAAGGCGCTACTTGGAAGCTAGTACTTTAAAAAGCCGTAATTTGCTATAGACCGCACTGAAACGCCTTGAAATTCAACCCTCACCAGTGGCGCGTATCCTAAAAGGCAATATCCAACAGCAGCTTGCTTAATGGCTTTTTGTTAAGCCGACGAAGCAGAGCCACAACATTGAGGATTTGCTATTATTGCTGTACGAAACAACCTGCTGGAGGTGGAGGGGGCGCTCGAAAGGGAAAGCAGCTAAACCTTACAGCTAGCTATAGCGTTCAGTTTTTCCCTCTCCGAAGTATTAACAGGCTGTAACTTTAAATAAAAAAAATGTGCCTCCGTCTGCTTCTGCTCGCTATTAAACTGTAAAGTGTCAGCCTATGCAAAATACCGACTAAAGAAGCGTGTCAAACAAACTTCCGAGTGCTCAGAAGCCGCAGAGCTAACTGTTGCGGAACTTCATTTTAATGGCTAACTCACTTAGCTGAGCTCCACCACTAGGCTAAGACAGTTCACTAAACTAACCGTGAACCTTATTGCCTCGCACGAGCTCGCAACACTCTAAATACAGTATAAACCTATTATGCGGACCATAAAAAAAAAATCCACGTTTTTGTTGTTGTTTCACAAAGAAAGAGTCTTGATGCTCTCGCTTCTCATCTTGAAGTCCCCGAAATCAGTCGTTAGCAAATCGCATCCGCGTTTAGGTCGCTGAAAAAGTCTTCAAACTGAACACGCTCGTGCAGCATAGTTCAAAGCGAATCCGTCCTGACCCGCACCGTTTGAGCTCGAATGTAAAGGCTTTTCCAGAGAAGTACCGCCCGAAAACGTAGAGCTTCGCTCCGAAGAGACAATGTAAATACTTCACTACCGTGTGACTTCCCTTGATTATCGCGCTTAGCTTCGGTTCGCTGTGAAGTAGGGTTTTTTTTTTTTCTTTTTTTTTTTTCTCGACTGCTTGCCACAGCACAAGCTGCTCAGGGAGCTGCACTTCCTTTCTGTGTTACACCGCCACTAAAGCACGGACTGGATCCTCCAACACTGGAACCTGGACCCAAACAGACCACTTAAACACTATTACCCAGTTTTCCCGGACTGGATCACGTTCACACAGCAAGTAAAAGTGGCCCAAATCTGACCTGTTATGTCATGTGTGACACAGATGGGTTTTCTTTGGGGCAGGGTGAACCAAAGTGGACATAATCTGACATAATCTGACATTTATCTGTTCCATTTTGGGCCCCTTTCCTATGTGGTAGTGAAATCCGATACATATATACTGCTCACAAAACTGAGATATTTTATTTAAAAATATCCCATGTTATTTGTGAGCAGTGTACTGTGACTGAGTGTACTGATAACTGCCAGATCAGAATCTTTGTGATTTTTATACACGATGAGAAGAAGGAAAATGGATGACAGCAGTGAGCGAGGTTTTCAATGGCAGGGTAGCGATGTAACAGACCTCATAAATATTTGATGTCTGTTTGCAAATAAAATAGGAGGCACATATCACAACCGCTCAGTGTTTGAGCAAATGTCTGAGTGCCTGTTACTGTTGAGTCATTTGTAATTGTTTCGTTTCAGATGAGCAGTTCGTGTAAAGCCTTGGAGTGTGAACCGTTCAGATGAATGCCTGATATAGGTCATATTAAAAATATTCAAAATAAACACAAATTTGGTAAGAAAATTATATTTTGGCCGCTTTTGCTTCCTGTGTAAATGTAGCCAGTCAGTATTGATCTTTGCCACTTTCATATTTGGTACTGAAATCAGATATGTGGCAATGTGACTCATTCTGAACTGCCAGATCGATATGGATGCAATGTTTTCTTCATTTCAACTCAAAATTCATTATAAATGTGCACTGAGGAAATGGGAAATGGACAACAGCAGTGAGGGAGGCTTTCAGTGGAGAAATCTCAGACCTCATAAATATCTGGGAGGACGTCTCTGTGAAAAACCAAATAAGAATGAACATATAACATCAGCTAAGTGTTCAAGGAAGGTTCTTATAAGAGCACAGGAGGACATAGCAGTGTCAATGGAAAATTAAAACGCTTACAAAGTGATGCTTAAAGAAACAAAGGACCCAAACCAAAGACGTGGCTGTGGCCAAAAATTAAGGAAGTGCCTGCCACTGTGGACTGCCTTTTTATTGTTTACCTCTGGATGAGCAGGTCAAGTAGGCCATTGCTCTTGTGTGCATCTACATCATCTACAGCTGTTCTGGCCTCATTTAGCAAAATCCTGCATCATAGCCCCCGTCTTCTTTCTCTGATAGCCCTACCTCAGTTCAGTGAATTTTGTCTACCCATAAATAGCACTTTCACAAAATTCAAATGCTGCAGCATGTGACTGAGGACGAGCCAGACCACTGAGTAGCATTTGCCGAATGTTTGATTTAGGAATGTCTGATTTGCTGGTCAGTGATGAAGTAAATTTCTTGCTGAGGTCCTCAAACAAAATGTGGATTGGAGAGAGTAAAAAGACCGGCTTAACTCCCAAACATGGTGAATAGCATATTAAAAACATTCTAGAGGTCATGTTTCACACAAAATCACTGTTTGAACATGAGAATAAATAATGCTATGCTAGCATGCCATATTAGCACGTCTGTGTTTTTCTGGTGAAATTCTTTACCAGTTTAATGTCACACACCTAATATCCTCTTTGAATAACTGAAGCTGAATTCATGAAGCCACCATTCAAGATGGCCGCCATGTGGGTGACATTGCCTGCATGTGTTAAGTTTGCATGTTCTCCCGAATGTCTGAGTATCTTTGCTTCATTTACCGTCCTCCTATACTCCTTAATCAGTTGAAATCTCTAAAAAACTTTATGGACTGGCACCATGCCCTGGGCTGGTTCCTGCCCTGCATCCTGTGCTGCTGGTTAAGCCCTGGACACTCTGAGAATGAATTATCTATGAAATTTCCTAAAATACGCAGATAATTATTAAACAAAAATAGTTCATTAAAATAGCAAACAAAGTAATGTTCAAATACAATTGTAAAGCCATAATAAAGAAAATTCAAACGATTATAAATAGTTATGAAAATGGTATTACATAAATTCTACAACCAAGCATGGTGGTCATTTTGACTTTTGGCTATATGGCTCCCCCTGGCGGATTTATGAGACAAGTGCACTGCGACACCAAAATCTCTTATTGGTTTAATTTATTTGGAGTTTTCATAAAGTAAGTTAAAGCAAAGACCAGACTAGTCATACAGACAGTTATTATTATTAGTATATCTCAGCTTTCACAAAGCCTCCTCATGCATGTATAACTTCCTCATCACGCTTTAATGTAAACTCCCAGGAAAAAATATACTGTGAGATTTTATAGTAAATCTGTAAATTACTTAACTTTCACAGATTGACGATCAAGTTCACATCTACTATGAATCGTAGATGGTATTTTGGCCACTTGGTTCTTGTTCATGGTTCTGCTGTCAAATTTCTTACTAAACTACAAAGTCACTGGTGACTATAAACAGGGACTGTGGTAGCCAAGTAGTTAAGGTACTGGACTATGGACCAAAAGGTCTAGGGTTCGAATCCCATCTCTTCCACAGTTGGGTCTCTGAGCAAGACCCTTAACCCACAATTGCTAGGATTGTAAGACTGTATTAATTGTAAGATGTATTGGATAAGGGTGTCTGCTAAATACTGTAAATGTATGAACAGACCTTAAATTATTTCACAGCTCTTCTATGGATTTTGATGGTAATCTGGCAACTTCAAGGTTCTACTGTCAAACTTCACAGTACATTTTTCCTAGGCTAGACCACAGAAACATCTAGTGTTGCCATTGGTGCCAGAAGGTAGTAGAAAGAAATTTCCTTTTTTTATTAAAAATGCTTACAAAGAATGGTGTAACAAATCTATCATGCAGCAGTTACGTTTTAACAATGAGGATACAATAGCCTTAATCACAGCCCCACCTTGTTGCGCCAACATGCCTTGTGTTGACAGAAGCCACAAATTGGTCCATTTAATACCACTCAAGCCTCATTGTAGTCCCACAGACTATCTATGAATTGTTGATGATCAATATTCATATTTTGCCACAATATTCCATCTTTTTATTGCTAATTCCAATATGATAATACACCTTGCACTAAGCACAATCTCAAATCATCTCAAACTGGGTAAATAAACATGATTGAGTTCAGAAGTCACATGACTGCTTTATTAGATCATATTTCAAAAGCCTTCAGCAGTCAGCCAGGAAATGACAGCAACCAAAAGCCCTCGGTCATTTATTGACATGGAGAAGATTTGACTAAAAATATAGATTATTGACCTTCATAAAACATGCAATGGCTATAAAACTAGCTACATGCCAAAAAAGGCCCAAAATAGACTGATAAGGGAATAATAAAAGAACCTTAAAACAACCAAAGGTGTAATAAACCTGCCCGAAACGCCAATTATATTTTCCTCCAGTCAAGTAAAGAGAAATACAAAGGCATAACAATTCTTTAGCCATCAGAGTTACAGATTTGCACAAAGACAGGGACATTTTGTTATGACCAGGTCTCAAATCTATAAGTAAATGCCACATGAGTGGCAACAGATTATTCATAGACACTTATTCTGACACAAATAACCCTAATATGTGTCCTTCAAATCCTATAGGGTCCATTCCTAAACATGTTTGCAGCGTCCAGGGTCAGTACCATTAGAGAATATTGTTTCTATAAATGGATGTACATGCTCTGCAACAGTGTTTAGGTAGGTGGTACATGAGCCACATAAATGCCAGAATCAAAGGTGACCAAACAGAGCGTTACCCAGTGTGTG
>JAVSBV010006056.1:0-12769 GCA_033117975.1 Parotocinclus spilosoma
AAAAACTGTGCTTTTCTTTCAAAAATAAGGAAATTTCTAAGTGACCCCAAACTTTTGAACGGTAGTGTATATATATAGTTATTGCACTAAAATGAAAATCAGTTAAAAAGTTATTAGTTGTGTACATTTGAGCTTTTTTTTAATGCAATGGTTTGAAAAGTTTATAAATAATATTTTTGAAAAGGCAGACTGGCATAGCAGGTATATGATACCTAAATACAGGTTGATTTCTCCAACAGCATGATGGGAAATCATCTCAAAGGAATTTAGCAGTCTTGCAATGAGTCACCATACAGGTCTTTGTCATAGTCAAATCATAGTCTTTAATGTCTCTGAAATAAAACCTTTGTGGTGTTTTTACTCATTATACATCTTTTAAGAATCTTTAAGTGTATCATCAACCTTACTTGCAACTCTAAGAACTTACAAAGTCTCCTTTCCTCTCAGTCCAAGGTACATATTCACCACTGCAGCCTCGCCTTCTTACATAAGCAAATAGTCAATTGATCACAGGAGATTAAACAACTTGCACCTAAACACAGACAGCTATATTAACAGTAATCCCCTGACTTCACCTTCTTAATGAATAAACATTACAGATAATAAACTCTTGGTAGGTGAGCGTCACAGCGCATATGTATTTTCAGCAGTGTTTGCTGTTTTAAATTTAGCCTTTACACAAGTTTTGCGTTTTATGCTTGTGTTTTACAGATTTTCTGCTTTCTGAACAGTCTGATGAGGTTACACAACTTCCCCCCTTGATACAGTATTCCCCCACGGTGCCTGCAGATCCAGAATTAGAGCAGGGGTGAAGTGGGCGATCTGGGAGTAATTAATACTTAATTAATGTGTGAAGTACTAAGCGCACATTAGAGTTGGGGGACAGTCGGGAACGCCTTTAGATGAAATATCTTCAGATATCTTTTAAAAACAAAGTGATTTGATATCAATAAATAGCCACAATAGAGATATGATCTTATGATCTTAATAAGGACAATATATATATATATATATATATATATATATATATATATATTGTCCTCACTAAGGGAAAACATCACATAATTCTAACTTCACCAGAGGTGGGATACGAACCAGACTACTGGTAGTGGTCTATGGTTCTCAATGCCTACTTGGTTCTTATTCCACCTGGCTGTGAAGCATTCCCTCACAAGTGCTCCCTGTTCCACCAGGCAGGAGTTCCTGGTCTATTTTGGTACATTTACATTTACATTTATCTGATGTTCATATCCAGAACAAATACCTACTGATATAATTTTACAATCCATGCAATTGTGAGTTAAGGGTTGACTCCACCCCAGGTTACAGGTCTCGTTTAGGTCCCATTTAGTGCTGGTTCGGTGGCTTGTTATGCAGACCAGAGGAGCCCCTGTCAAGCTATTTAAGAAAACTAACAGAACTTTCAGTGATTTGGCTTTAAAGAAAGAAGAAGAATGAATGAGTAATAAATACAGTTGACTAAGCTCCCATTGTGACCAATTTAAATTGTGCAAAGCAGGTGATTTGTTGATGAGTCGATGACTTGTGGCACTGACTGTATTAAGAGAACTGTACTAACCCACCAGACATTCGTCACGCTGTGTTTGTGAAATGCTAATGACAGCTGAGTTGCATTGAGTATTCAACTATCACTACAGCTCATCCAAAAGACACACTAAACATAAAAAAATGTTTTACGTTTAGTTGTTTTTTCATTATTATTATTTTGGGGTTCTTCCTGTTGTTCACATGAAGACCCATGTCACATGTCTGCATAAATATGTTATACAAGTAAGATGGTAATATAGGTTTCCATCTTGGGTCTCTTCCACCTACAAAAAACCTCAGTTGCTCCTAAGTGTGAGTGAGTGAGTGGTTGTGAGCTAGTGATTGATGGACTGACGCCTTGTCCAGGGTGTATTCTTGCTCTTCGTCCCTTGGTAGCAGGACAGGCTTTAAATCCACCACAACCCAGATCAGAATGGAGCAGCTATTGAAGATAATAAAGAAACATACAGAGAGAATGAAGGGAAAGGGCATGGTATCAGAACCTATCATGTGTGCTATTTTTATTTCTGCTCCAACATTGGATTTGAAAGTGTGACCTTACTATTATGGATGTAGTGCAATTTAACACTGCAACACAAAAGCATCAATCTCAAGGGCTCACAATTGTTTTGAATGTTGCCATTGTGTTTCTACGCTTCTCAAACTGCACATAGATTCAAAAAGGTACGAGAGCTTTAATAATATCATTCCTGCTTTATTCAGTTATTCTGGTTTTTGTAACTTTGTAACTGTATAGAACCTTTCAATGTTTGCACACAAAAATGATGTCACAAATGATGCATAATGCATGTAAAGTCTGACAATGGAAGTTGAGCTCTTTATCACTGACTTATGATATTTACATTTATGTCATTTAGAATATGCAATTATTTAGAAAAACTTACAACTGATACAGTTTTACAATCCAAACAATTGTGGCTTAAGGGTCTTGCTCAAGAACCCAGCAGTGGCAGCTTGGTAGACCTTTCAGTTCATAGTACATTACCTAAACCTCTAGGTTACCGCAGTTCATTAATTAGAAGAGTTTTTAAAGTACACTAGGGGCACTTAGACAAAAAATAACGTAATATGCATGCCTTTGGATTTTAAGAGGAACCAGAGTGTCCAGAGTAAACCCATGTGGACAGTTGGAGGACATGTAGACTGTACACAGGACCTTCTCTTTGTGAGGTGACGTTGCTATCCGCCAAGTCACCATGCTGTCTGTTGTAATATTGTACATTATACATTTATTTCGTATGACATTATAACTCAGTAATGCAGTGATTTATTCTAAATAAAAAATACTGTTTACGGTAAAGTTGTACAAGACACAAAATATGGACAAGACAAAATATGTCAAATAAGCATTTGGAGTTTATACTTGTAAAAAATGAGCGCAATACTGGTTCAGACCACCCCACCACCCCACACCCACTTTATATACTGTAGGTACTTACCCAAGGTCTAGAGTATAGACATTATTATACTTACTGAGCCATAACACATCATTCAATGGAAAACTAACATAAAAAGAGTGAAAGGAAGCGTTCATCAATGGAAATTCATTGTATCTGAGAGTAATAGATTCTCAAAGATGGGAGCTCAAATTAAGTAATTATTATATTATCTCTGTAATTATTTAGTGAAGGATTATTTCAAAAGGTCAGAGGTAAGCTGGGAGGTTTTTATGTCAAGCAATCCGATGACTAATAAAAAGGCATGGATATCAGTCATTACTGGTCAGTGGATTTGGCTCTGAAATAAAGCCGGAACCATGACACCATCTCAGTCATCTGTCAATGGAATCAGCTTAAGCAGACAGCAAGGGGTCTGGGTTCAATCTACACTCATTAAAATCCAATACAAAACAATTACTGTATCATAAACCTGATTCAGTGCTAAATGGCGTTTTAAATGGATAATATTGCAAGGGTGGATGTCCGCAGAAGACACCGTTTTTTAAATAAGGATTACTTTAATACTTTTGGTCAGTGATATACAATGGTTTGCAGACCAGGTTTAAAAGAAAATCAGTTCCGTAATTTTTTTATTAATTTACTCAGCAATATCCTGGTGTGCAGTAATTTAGTCATTTCCATTTCCATAAAATATTTAAACACTAGTAGCTAATGAACTGAGCTGAAAATAATTAATATACCGTAACAAGGATAGAAGATACAAAGGGCAGACGGATGGAAGTAAGGACAGAAAGAAGTATTTACCCCTTAAGCACCCCTAAACTGAGTATAAAATAAGAGTTAAATGTTGTTTTTTGTTGTTTTTTTAAAAAAACATTTGTCCGTGACAAGCTAAAAAAAAAATAAAAACCATAGTAAGTATATGGTTAAAACATTATTTTATATATTAATATTTTAACAAGAAAATACAGCATCCTTAGCACTCGATCCTAGCCCCATTATTTTTCCTACCCAAGAAGTTGGATGTTTTTCTTTCAAGTGTAAGAATAATTAAATTAAATAATTTTTATTGGCGAAATTAACATACATTATGGCTTTTATTTCTTTCTCTGGGGTTACTTTTATAGTTGTTTTTTTATTTTTATTTTGTCTCCCTTTCTTTTTTCAAGACATTTATATAAAAATTCAAACAGACGTTTATTGCGTTAATCTTTTCACGTAATTTTATTCACAGATTTTTCGAGCGAGTGTGTTATTTTAAGTTTATTATTCCCTCAAAGAGTGTATTTTGACTAACTCAGAGCGCCTTAGAGCAAACAAAGACTTGCGCACTCCCTGTGATTTTGGGGGTGGGGGGTTGGGGGGGGGTAGTCAATAAGACAGTACAACAATTAGTCAGTCCATCAATATGGATGAATGGAAGGATGGATGAGGAAGGAAGAATAATTGAGGAAGGTAGGTAAGGAAAAAGGGTGTATGGACGTAAGTAAGAGATGAAAACATCATTCAATCAATCTGTCAATCAGTCAGGATAGAAGGAACAGTGGAGAAGCAAGGTAGTAGTGGAAAGGAGAAAGGGCAGGCAGAAAGAAAAAGGGAAAAAAAACAAATGGAGCATAAAAAGAATGAAGAACATCAGTCCGTCAATCCATAATCAGTCTGCCAGTTAGTCAGTCTGTGTGAAAGAACAGAAAAAAATACTAAAGAGAGGGAGAATACTGATATTCAGGAGACTTGGCTTTACACTATTCTAGAGATCTAATACACGCTAAATGTAGCATCCCAGTAATCTGGATGTGTTGTAGTGAAACGTAGCTGATGCCTCAAAAATTTTCATTAACTTCGCTGAAGTGAGGCAACAGCATCTTTTATTATTTATACATTCAGAAAGAAACACGCATGAACAATAACTTAAGCCAGAACTTGGTTGATGGCTTTTTTTTTGTTTTTAAAGGCACAAAGCTGTTAGAAAAAGAAATGAATAATGTGATCCGGTCAAATGACTCACTTTCTAAATTAAGTGACAGAGAGAGTACGGAGGTTCACCTGTGCGTAATATGGTCAAATAAAACCCCAAACAGAAAGGGAAGCTCTCAGATGATGCAGTGGATCACAAACAGACGCAGACATACAAAGGCTGATACCCTTAATAAGTCTCACTTTCCATTAAATCGTACTTATGACACTAAATTTCATCAACAAACATCATTTTCTGTTCAGTGGCCCCTCAGACCGAATAGCAACATCCACGAAAAGCAGCTTCATCACAATCCAACACCCAATCGTCTCAGACCTTATGAAAGGTCTTCAAAATCCACTCAAGCATGACTTTCCCGCAGGGGACCTAGTGTCC
Source organism: Parotocinclus spilosoma (assembly GCA_033117975.1). Lineage (NCBI taxonomy): Eukaryota > Metazoa > Chordata > Actinopteri > Siluriformes > Loricariidae > Parotocinclus > Parotocinclus spilosoma. The sequence goes on from JAVSBV010006056.1 coordinate 5,323, forward strand.
TAGCACAGAGTGAGATCATTAAAATAATCAAACTACAGCAGCAGAGGGAGCAGAAGAAAAGAATGACCAGGACTGTTCTTTAATAAGTCGTTTTTTTACTCTGATGCAGAATGGATTTGGTTTAACACATGAGCAGGCACAGCCCAAAAGAAGTAACAAAACTTTATTTAAGTACCGCCACACTGTAGCACATGTTTTTTGTTCATTTTTTGAGAGGTGAAAAGAGGTCTGAGTGACAACTGAAAAAAGGTTTACATGTTGAAGTGATAACGATGTGCTACCTCGAGAATTTTATTATTTGGGACACCTTTTTTGGTGGCTTTTCCTTAAGTTTGTGTTTTAATGTCGAATTGGCACAGTGGTTATTCATGGTTGGAGTAGGTCACAGCTTCACCAGTGAGATATTCATACTGGGCCAATTTAGAGAAACCAGTTAACCCAACACATTTATTTAGAATGTGGGAGAAAACGTGTACTTAAGTAAAATAAAGCAATAGCTGTACATTTAAGGTGTTCCTATTCATTTAACACTAGAAGTCCCAGAGAAGGGTCATTTAACATTTCTACCTTTGGAACCCAGAGACGGGTCGAGTGACCTGAAGGATTTTAGCTAACGTCCTATAATCAGCTGTGAACAGGCGCTTTTGTTCTGTACATAAGGCCATTACTGGCGCACCACAGGAGAGGGCATGCTTAACTCCCAACTAACTGTCTAGTTAGTTTTCTTCAATTTATTGTATTTTATAAGATTAAAAAATATATATATATTGTATTTAGCTTAGTTTCATTTGAGCAAAAAAGTACAAACAATGAATTATTTTTAATATTTTAAATGGAGAATTTAGAAATATTAGAAATTTTACAGCCAGGTACAGCTGTGAGCACTGACCAAAAGCCTTGTGTTTGTAGTTCTGCACTAGTATTGTGTAATAAATTTTAAATTTATTTAATAAATAAATAGTAATAAGTTTTAAAGGCTTTAGTGTGGTTATAGTTAGACTTAGTGTTGAGATCTTATGTTTTAGTGGCACAAATAAAATGTAACTAATGCATCAAATTAATACTAATATTCACTTATGTCTTTCTGTGTTGACGATTTCATTTAGTTATTGACGTTATGCATTGTACTACATTCATGCTTAATCATGATTTTAATCATTAATTACATACAAATAAAAACCAAAAAACAATCATTTTGTGCTGGCAATTAATAAATCCAATCTACATTACATCTTATGGGGAAATATATGGCCTTTAAACTGCCTTTAGGGACCAATTAAGTTCAAATCCCGAGGTCCATCTGTTTTTGTTATTGTTCAAAACTAGACTGTTATACATACTTTGCCAAGTTCAATTTATTTATATAGCGCTTTTTGGTTGCATTGCCTCAAAGCAGGATTACAATATTAGATTATCTTAAAAAATTAATCCCAAATTAGGGTGACAGTGGCAAGGAAGAAACCTTGGGAGGATCAAGACTCAAAAAAAAACTCGTCCTCCTTGGGTGGCCTGGATGTTAACTGAAATAATTAATTTGTGATAATAGTAAAATTAGGAAAATTAGGTAAAGTCCATTGTAAATGAGTCTTACAATTTAAATTAAATAACAAAATAGATTTAAGATAATGAGTATTTTATGTGTTGTTGGTCATAATTAGACTGAAAAGTATATGCAAGTCTGTTCTTCTTATGTAGAGTTAATCTGAGAAACTACACTTTTGGTCACTCTGTTAGAGGCCTGTATAAAAATTAAAGTTAATTGACAATGTATCATAAATGAGCTTGAAACCAGTTTGTTAAAGTATTTACCTAAATTGATTACAAAAAGGGTGTTTTGAGAAAAGCATCTAATATTAACTGCACAATGAAAGCCATTTTGTTTCGGAGAGCTGCAAAACAAATCTCCCTTTTCTACAGTTATATATTGTACAATTATAAATGTAAAAAAAGGACAAAAACAAGGGACCTGTGATCATCAAAGAGATTAAGAAAATCGCCAAAAAGCAGCAAGGATTGCTTTAGACATTCAAGAGAACAAATAGATACAATTTAGTGCACAAACTATTTGCAAGAGGATCAGGGAGCATGAGAGTAATGTGGCGGAAACCATTCATCAAGCAAGGGTGGAATTAGCAAAAGAACATGCGCAGGAAGGCAGCAGCATCTGCAGAACCATCTTAACTTGCGTGAATCTGGTGGAATATGTGTGTGTGTGTGTGTGTTTGTGCGTGTGTGCGTGTGTATACCAAATCAACCAAACTGTAATAAGGGGTCTTTATTAAAAGAGAGGTACAAATGTTGAGCTGAACTCTATAGAACATGTCAGAGATGTTTTGGAGAAGCAAAGTGCCGACTGTTGATGCTGTAATATTAATGGAAGTTTTGTTAGTTTTTTAAGAAACTTTCACCAAACCTGTTACATTTGTCCATTCTCTGTCAAGATGTTCTGCGAAACAAAGGTAAGTGTTAGGGCTCGTGCCGTGGGCCTGTTTTTATTTTTCGCCGCGGTTTACTATTTACCCCCGCTCCCTTAGTGTTCTGTTTCCCGTTTTTCCCTTCCGGCATTCTTGTCGCTTGTTTTCATTTACCACGGCGATCGATTGGCTTGTTTCTTTTCATGACGCACCTGTTTCCATTTCCGTTGATTACCTTTTGATTATTTAAGTCCGGCGATCACATCTGTGTTCACTGGCTTATTGTTAAAATGTTGGGTTTTGTTCCCGTTTTATCCCTCCTGTTGTGCGCGCTTTGTTTCAGTTTAGTTTGTATTTCTTTTAACAAATGGCTAGACTCATGGCTGTTAGGTGCCATATTGAGTCACGGCTGTTAGGGGCTGACCCCGGATCCACGTCTGATAGAGGACATGTCTGAATCCGTGACAGGAGGGTTCGCCCTCAGATCCTTGGCTATTAGAGGGCGATACAGGATCCTAGGCCGTCAAGGGCAGTCCCGGGGTCTGCGACTATTAGAGGCCGTCTACGGATACACGGCTTTAGAAAGCCGTACCCTTTTTACCCCCCTTTATGTCTTTTTTTTTTGGTTCAGGCTCTTTTCGGTTTGCTTTTTATTTCTTATAATTGCCGTCCCGTGGTCCTTTGGCTTGCAGGCTGTTGATGCAGACCCCAGCTCCAAAGCCGTTCATGTGGATCCCTGGCACCCACGCCGGGTTTCGGACCCTCGACGCCCAAGCTCCCGCAGGCCCTCGGCACTCAACTTGTCCTGCGGACCCTCGGGACTTCAGCCGTGGGCGGACCCCGGCACCTTGGCCGCCCTGTGGACCTCGGCACCATGCCGGAGTTCTGGACTTTCAGCTCTATGGCCGCCTTGGGACTCTCGCGTGAGACCCTTTTACTTGTGTTATGCCTGCTGTTTTTTTGTTATTAAGTGTCCTTTTGTTATGTTCTGTTGTGGTCCAGGGGATTTGGCGAGACCAGGAATGGTCGTGCAAGATCTCTGGAAGGCCCTATCTTAACAGTAAGTGCTGTTTACCAATCAACGTCTGTTCTTAACAACTGGAATAAATTACAACAGGAAATAAAAACAGCGGGAATTTAAGAACAGAAAGTTTGTCATTCATGTGTGTATAATTTCTCATCATGTACTTGCTTGTTAGATTACCTTTGGACTTCACATTTGTCCAACTCAGTGTATAAAGTGCCCCTAGTATTTGATTGTGTGTACGATTGTGAGTGTTTGTGCCACATATGAGTGTGTGAGTGTATAGATTGGTGCACTTTACTGCCAACTGGGCACCGCCTCTCCAGTGCCCCCGTACAGGATCAAGCAGATAAGAAAGGGAATGATGAATAAATAAACGTGTGAATCTTTTTTCTATGTATTATGTTTTCCTTCTGTAAAATCAATGTTACTGAGACAGACTAGTTCTTGTGCAGTTATATTCATCCTTTTGGAAAACAAAAGTCTGTGGACACCCCCTCAAATTACTGAGCTCTGATCTTTTAGCAACACTTAGTTGTATTACATTCCTAATATAATAAGAGAGAGTAGAATATATTGTACTGATACCTCATTATGACACCTTTATATATTTCCATTTGCAACAAAGCCAGTTTGTCAACTTTTTTGTGATGCTGTCCCTAAACAAAGTCTACGAGAATTGGTTCGCCAACTTTGGTCTAGAACTAATGCACCAAAAGGCCAAACAAGAGCCATTATTGTCTAACATCAAAATCCGACCACAGTCATGTTCCAAAATCTAATGGAAAGCTCTTTTAGAAAAGCAAATGTGGGGCTCCATTCTTATACCCATGTATTATATTTATTTTTGGGTGTTTCTTGAGGCTACTGTATTTACAGAACAATGTATAAGACTATAATCAGACTTTAAATGTTATTTTTATGTTTTATTTTTGTGTATGTCCTGCGTCCCATGTATGCTTTACATTTATGTGTTGTGTTGTGTTGTGCTGTGTGTGTGTGTGTGTGTGTGTGTGTGTGTGTGTGTGTGTGTGTGTGTGTGTGTGTGTGTGTGTGTGTGTGTGTGTGAAAATACAAAATGTATTACTTTAAAATGATCATCATTGTACTCATCAAAAACCTCCCAATTAATTAGGCTAAATGCAAATGTTTCTCATTAGATCAGTTAAATTATGAACACACCATCAGTTACAGATGGCTCTGTGAAGATTAGACTTGATTTTTATTTTGCTTAATGAAGCTAATCGTGCTTTTCTCTCTCTCCTTTTTATTAATTGGGTTATGATTATAGCCCACTATAATATTTATTATAAACCAAAACTTTGCGTTGCTCACTAACATCAAAGGAATATAGTATGTTTATTAGTTAAAAATCTTTAATAAGATCAAAGTATATGATGCTTAAAGAAAATGGGTTATGAGCAAAGAATGTAAGCATTTCACTTAAAGTCTGACTAAGAAGCAGCAAGATTCAATCTGACCACTACCATTATGCAAATCATAATTAGTACATATATCCAGCTAAAGAAAAATAAAAAACAGCTGGTAAAAAAGCTACATAAAAATAATGTAACCTAATGTAACCATACTGGTGGAGGACGACGAAGTGTGGAAAAAGTGGACATTTTATTCTCCAGCACAAAACTGTCATCATTGTGAACCCCTTATTTTTCCCAAAGTTTCAGCACATGTTGTTAGACATGAATCGTTTTAGCCTAATGAATACTCAGAGGTCCTCATCTTACTGAACATTGCAGATCTGCACCTGTGTAGGTCACCTTTAAGCACAGACATGTCATGCAGGTCCACCCAAAACAAATGTAATATCAATCAGACAGACTGTCAATGATTCAATAACTTTTTAGATGTTTTTAGATTTGATACATACATAGTTATAAATATACAACATGTAGTAAAATGTTCTGTGCAATTGGATCAAATAAAAGCTGTCCAATGCACATGGTCGTATTTTTATAACGATTGTCAATTTTCGTAATAGATTAAGCATGTGCATAAGAGTTTACACATAGGTTAATAAACCAACCAACAATGAAGTCACTGCTTCATGAAATTATGAATGCATACCATCTGAGTACTTTCTCAGGAGGAACTGGGATGTCTGTGGACTAGGTATCCCATCAACTTGAACTCACAGCTGATAAAGAAATGAAAAGAGCATGTGCCGTGATCTGTAGGTCATATGTGGATTGTACAGCGGAACAAAGCCTAATGAGTGGACAGAAAATGAAATTCACATTTAGGGTAATATGACAGTGGTAAAGAGGCAGTGGCAAATGGTTGAGAAAAGATATTGTGTATGTACAGTGTATCACAAAAGTGAGTACACCCCTCACATTTCTGCAGATATTTAAGTACAAAGCAGATTCCAAAAAAGTTGGGACACTAAACAAATTGTGAATAAAAACTGAATGCAATGATGTGGAGATGGCAAATGTCAATATTTTATTCGTAATAGAACATAGATGACAGATCAAAAGTTTAATCTGAGTAAATGTAACATTTTAAAGGAAAAATTTCACAGTGTCAACAAATCCCCAAAAAGTTGGGACAAGTAGCAATAAGTGGCTGGAAAAAGGAAATTGAGCATATAACGAACAGCTGGAAGAGCAAATTAACACTAATTAGCTCAACTGACAACATGATTGGGTATAAAAAGAGCTTCTCAGAGTGTCAGTGTCTCTCAGAACCCAAGATGGTAAGAGCATCACCAATTCCACCATTGTTGCGTGGAAAGATAGTGCAGCAATACCAGAATGGTGTTACCCAGCGTAAAATAGCAAAGACTTTGTTGACCTCCACCTTTCCGCTTAAGGACGCCCCAAAGATGTTCTATTGGGTTTAGGTCTGGAGGCATGCTTGGCCAGTCCATCACCTTTACCCTCAGCATCTTCAATAAAGCAGTTTGGGGTCATTATCATGCTGGAACGCTGCCCTGCGTCCCAGTTTCCGGAGGGAGGGGATCATGGTTTGCTTCAGTATTTCACAGTACATATTGGAGTTCATGTGTCCCTCAATGAAATGTAACTCCCCACCCAACACGTGCTGCATTCATGCAGCCCCATACCATGACATTACTACCACCATGCTTGACTGTAGGCATGACACACTTATCTTTGTACTTCTCACTTGGTTACCTCCACACATGCTTGAGACCATCTGAACCAAACAAATTAATTTTGGTCTCATTAGACCATAGGACATGTCCTTTGTTGACATGTCTTCAGCAAACTGTTTTGCAGGCTTTCTTGTGTACAGACTTCAAAAGATGTTTCCTTCTGGGGTGACAGCCATGCAGATCAATTTGATGTAATTTGTGGTGTATGGTCTGAGCGCTGACAGGCTGACCCCCCACCTCTTCAATCCCTGCAGCAATGCTGACAGCACTCCTGCGCCTATCTTTCAAAGACAGCATTTGGATGTGACGCTGAGCACGTGCGCTCAGCTTCTTTGGACGACCAACGTGAGGTCTGTTCTGAATGGACCCTGCTCTTTTAAAACACTGGATAATCTTGACCACTGTGCTGCCGCTCAGTTTCAGGGTGTTGGCAATCTTCTTGTAGCTTTGGCCATCTTCATGTCCAGAGAGTTCTTTGCCATGAGGTGCCATGGTGGAACTTTTAGTGACCAGTAGGACAGAGTGTACTTAAAATTGAACACACCTGCTCCCTATGCACACCTGAGACCCAGTAACATTAACGTGTCACATGACATTTTGGAGGGAAAATAATAGGCAGTGCTCCGTTTGGACAATTAGGCGTGTTGTCTCTTAGAGGTGTACTCACTTTTTGTTGCTGATGGTTCAGACATTAATGGCTGTATGTTGTGTTATTTAAAGGAAGGAATACATTTACACTGTTATATAAGCTGTACACAGACTACTTTTCATTGTGTCAAAGTGTCATTTTGTCAGTGTTGTCCTATGAAAAGATATAATTATATATCTGCAGAAATCTGAGGGGTGTACTCAATTTTGTGATACACTGTGTAT
>JAVSBV010006067.1:0-12769 GCA_033117975.1 Parotocinclus spilosoma
CAGGAACACTTGATGAGCTAACATGATGATTATTGTTGTTTCTGTGATGGTGTTTTAAATTTGCAATTCTTTGGGCGCACATTCAGGTGGCTGACATGCTCCTGGAGCTGTGTGTTACTGAGCTGGAGGACGTGGCCACTGATTGTCAGAGTGGCCGTTTATCGTCTCAGCCTGTGGTGGTGGAGAGCAGCCATCCTTATACTGATGACACCTCCACCAGTGGAACGGTCAAAATACCAGGTAACCTAAGCTGTCGGAGCCACCATGACTGCTTTTAATGTACTTTCATACAACAGAGTACGGTAAAAATCTTTTATTAACTGATATCGTGCATGCTGATTAAAACTTCAGGTGCTGAGGGACTACGGGTGGAATTTGATCGACAGTGTTCTACAGAGAGAAGGCATGATCCCTTAACTGTCATGGATGGAGCCAATAGAATAGTGTCTGTGCGCTCAGGTGGTTAAAGTTTTGGAATTGTCAGTTTTCTGCCATACCAGTTGATGTGTACAAATAGTTCTAATAATGTGCTATATTTAGTACAGTCGATTCCGGTTAATGGGACCACATCTGGACGCGATTGTTTTGGTCCTAATAACCGGCTGGTCTGATTCAACAAACATGTCCTATGTTACAAGACAGGACGTGCTATGTAACATATTAAATGTTTATTAAACCTTTTATTGTGCGATTTACACGTATAGCAAACGTACAAACAAGAACTACTGTTGCTTACAAACTTTGCTCATTAAAAAATACATTTACTACCAAGTTTTTCGAAACGATCTACAACGTAGTGTATAGGTACTTAGCATGCGAAGCATAATACTGTAAAAAACAAATTCTTACTAAATTCCAGTCAACGTTTGAAGTGTGATCGTTCGCGTTCACCTCCCGCTGGTTTTGCTCTTGTCAACACAACTTTTTGAATTTCCTGACCTTTGATAAAACCATAAATTCTCCTGGAGAGCACGGGAATCCTTCCATATATCGCTGATCTGCTTTTGCTGTGGCTAAGTGGGTGGTGATGCCCGAGACGAAGTTTATTCACGGATATTACATACTGTACACGTTCTTTGGTCCAATTAAGCAGAATTTTGGTCCAAATAAGCGAATAACATTACACACATTTAATAGGATTTGTTTCGGTACTTTAGGATTTGGTCCGAGTAAGTGGCTGGTCCCATTAACCGGAATCGACTGTATATTATGTTAAAATTAAGTCATTGTATTCTCTTTTTTAAAAGTAATTTTCCTCATATTGTATTTTGTTTCTTGCATTACAGCAGTTCATTTTGACTTCTCTAATAAAGGATTGCCCAAGCATTGTATTTAGAATTTTACAAAAACACAATAGTGATTAACTTAAGACAAGATGAGATAATAATGTTAGTCCCGCAATGGGTAAATTCGCTAATAGTGCTCTTTAGTAGGTACAGTCTAGAAATTAGGGGACTGTTTTGGACACACAGGCAGAATTGGCTGATTAATGCTCTGCCTTTAAAACCTTTTCTAATTAGTTAGTGGTCAAATAAGTACAGACGTTTCCACTTGCTCTAAATCAGTGATTTCTTAAGTTGCTTCTTTGGTTTTCTAAAAGTGCTCCAGGGTTATTTTTTTGATAATAAGCAAGGCAAGGTTACCATGATAAATTTACAAATTGCAATAAGTCATAAGACCTCATGATGTCACTACCATTTACTAATATTACATTCAGCTATTCTCGAATTTTGTATACTTAGAGTAGCACCAGTGTGTAAGTGATATTAGTAAATGGTGCTTATATTGCACCTTTCACAAAGCTCAGAGTTAACATGACATCAAAATCATATCCATAACATGTAATAAAGACGAGCCATGAGCAAAACATAACCTGTTCTTTTAATGGAGTATTTTTAGGTTATAATCTAGGGAAATAAGTGAACTTTTTAAAGTTAGATTTCAGTGTGCGCAAAGAACTGTCCTGTATTGTAATATCCCCTAATTTTTTGCGAGTAGTGTATATGTAAGGTATAATGAGATCGGACAGATGAGAAGGAGCAAGGCCATTTAAAGGGTTAGAAGTGAGAAAATAATGATGATATATACTATATAAAATCAATATGTACATTTCTTGAGGTTGGTTCTGTACAAATCGTATTCCGTAACATTAATATGTTTTTATTGATAATTTATTATGACGTAAATGCAGTCCTCTTAGGCATGTGTGTATGTGTTTGTGTGTATCTCATTGTCAGTTCTCGTTTTCAGGGAGAGAGTGGTCAGACTGGTCCAGTGAGCTAAGGATTCCAGGAGATGAGCTGAAATGGAAGTTTACCAGTGATGGCTCAGTTAACGGCTGGGGGTGGCGTTTTACTGTCTATCCCATCATGCCTGCAGCGGGTAGGTTCACCTCACCACTTTCCTAATTCTACATATACTTGCACTTTATTTTCATGGTGGTTAACTAATTGTGTAAACATGTCTCTAGGTCCCAAAGACCTCCTTTCTGATCGCTGTATTCTGTCCTGTCCATCTATGGATTTGGTTACGTGTCTGCTGGATTTCCGCCTCAACTTTGCCTCCAACCGTGGCATTGTACCTAGATTGGCAGCTTCACTAGCAGCTTGTGCCCAGCTCAGTGCCCTTGGTATGTGCAAATTCAAGATGAACTCCTAAGGTTGTTTACTGTGGGGCAGTAAAAATGTGTCCTGGTAGAGAATATGAAGTGGACAAACTGAATTTTACCTCAGGTCGTATGGGTGGGGCTTTTAATGTTTATATGTGAGAGCCGTGAGGAGGGATGGCAGAGCGGCATTAGCAGCTCACTGGTTGTAGCTAGAGCTAGCTAAACTAAGTGTTTATCAGCTTACAGTGAAGGATGTTAAGCAGTATTATGATATTCAAAGAGATTTGCTTTATCCAGTGGTGAAATATTTCCTGTAGTTACCGTAAATAAATCCCTCACTGCGAGTCATCTTACATTCAGAATGGATTGGCCACCCAGTGATTTGCTAAATGAATCACAAGAAATCTCTCATGGTGAGGACCTGTGGTTTCTTTCAACAAGACGTTAGTAAATGGTCCTTCAAGTCCTGCACGTCATGAGGGGCCTCCTTAGGTTCGCTTGGAGCCTTGGTGTCATGAGGGGGACCAAGAAACTATTAGGAATGTGTTTTTATGTCGGGGCTGTGACTGGGACTCCTCCGTCGTGCTGCCCTGTTGGAGAAATGGAAACTCTTTTCTTGAAAGAACATAGGTATTTACACAGTTTAGGGAGTATGTGGAGTTCATTTAATTGCATTAGTATTTTCGTTTTCTGTGTTTATAATCAGCGGCTGGACATCGAATGTGGGCCCTGCAACGATTACGCAAGCTCCTGACCACGGAGTACGGCCAGTCCATTAACATCAATCGATTGCTGGGGGACAATGAAGGAGAAGCTCGCCCTATGGTTAGTCTCACCTAAACTGTGGAAACAATTCTTGTCTGTACGTTTTTTTGTTTTGTGTGTGAGATTTAAAGTATTGCCAACTTCTTATGTTGATGTCTACTACTGTGGTGCGTAGTAAAGTGCATCCAATAGATTAAACATATGATTGTTTTATCATTGGTTTAATGGCCATTTGTAATTATTTAGTCTCAGTAAACTTTTACATAATAATAAAAACTGGAAACAATCAGAACAGCTTCTATAGGCTATAGTGGCAAGTGCACTTCAGCAGTAGCATCTGGCAGCTTAATTGGGATGTCAAGTAGACCCTTTTATAGTCTAAAGGAGCTTGATCAGGAATGGTCTTTTGGAAAACCGGCAGCCTAGAAACCACAGGAAACAGGCTGAATAGGCTGCACCTGCCTTGTGCTGAGCTTCCTGAGCTAGCTTTGCAATAGTGGTGCATTGTCTTTACGAGATGGTCCTGGCGCTTGCATGACTTTCTTGGGTGCCGTGAAGCCTTCTTCATTTCCATTGAACCACTTTCGGTAAAGTATTGAGGATTTGATAAATGATTGATCTGGGTGCTTTGTTATAAGCAGCAAAGACCTTACCTGTGAAACCCATATGAATACAATGACGACTGCACGTTTCCTTAAAGGTAACCATGGTTACAGAAGAAAACTTAAAAGCCATGCTACCGTTTTATCTCAACCAGTCTGCTCTTCTAATGTGCAGTCAGTCATATCAGCTGTCTTGTCCTCATTAACCCTTTCTCCTGTGAGATCATCGTTAACAGGCCATCTTGTAGGGCTGAAATACAGTTCCAGTTTTTTTTTTTTTTTTTGATCGGGTCATTTTCATGGCAGGGAATTACTTTGCAATTTATCTAATCACTCTTTACAATCTAGAGTTATTACAAATTGTCACCATAAATGTGTGCCATTCTCAAATGTTGGCCACAATTGTAGATTTGGAGCATAGTGATGACTTTTTAGGTAAATATCAGTGTTTGGAGTGTAAGAATATCCACTATCGTTGTGACTTGTGTATTGTTTTTGTTGCTTTAGAGTTTTACAGGCAGTGCTCTAGCTGCCCTGGTAAAAGGGCTTCCTGAGGCCCTGCAGAGACAGTATGAATATGAGGATCCTATTGTCAGAGGAGGCAAACAACTACTCCATAGCCCTTTTTTCAAGGTCTGTATGTCTAAGGGGTTGAGTGTGAGCATGGATGTTGCTTATTTTTATACGTGTTCTGTGGACTGTAATTCAGGAAATCTTTGTGTAGGTACTGGTGGCCCTGGCATGCGATCTGGAGTTGGACACGCTGCCGTGCTGTGCTGAAACTCACAAATGGGCATGGTTTCGTCGCTACTGCACTGCTTCCAGGGTTGCAGTGGCTCTGGACAAAAGGACGTCCTTGCCTCGACCTTTCCTGGATGAGGTGTGTTGAAAATGAAAACTCAAGTCGTTCTTATCTCGCTTGTGTTACTCCACTGTAAGTACGTTGATTTGATGTTTTTGTAGGTTGCTAAGAAAGTACGCGAGCTGATGGCTGACCATGAGAACATGAATGTACTTCATGAAAGTCATGATCTGTTTAAGAGGGAGCATGATGAACAGCTGGTGCAGTGGATGAATAGGTACAGTTCATGTCTACTTGTCACAGCTAATTAAGATGCTCCAGCGGGCATCTTAAAGAAACCATGCACTGGTTTAAACCTGTATCCTATGCGATTGTTCACTTTAGACGTCCGGATGATTGGACTCTATCAGCGGGTGGCAGTGGCACTATCTATGGCTGGGGCCACAACCATCGAGGCCAGTTAGGTGGTATTGAAGGCGCAAAAGTCAAAGTCCCCACACCAACAGAAGCCCTTGCCACTCTGCGTCCGGTTCAGCTTATTGGTGGAGAGCAGACGCTCTTTGCAGTCACTGCTGATGGAAAGGTAATCCAGACTCTCTCACCCCAACAGTACTTCAGTCAAATAGTTACCGTCTCCTGGAAAGAAGCAGATTGGTGTATTGAAATAAGTGCCAACGTTAACACGTAATTCCACATTATCAAGATGATTGAAATGCATTTTATTTTTTAAATACCTTTTCATTCATGCTGATTTCATTGCTGAATCGTTGACCATCGACCACCTTAAGAATGTTGATCTTAAATAATTCTAGTTAGATGGTAATATTGGATGGATTCATTTTGGCAGGCCTAAATTAATGAGTTCTATATGATCAAATAAAAGCAAGTGGAATAAGCTAACGGCATTTATCCTTAATTTCTATAACGAAAATCTTTATTTTATTTTTTTTCTTTCAAAATCTCTCTCTTCAGCTGTATGCGACAGGTTATGGGGCTGGAGGTCGTTTGGGGATTGGGGGCACCGAGTCAGTCTCCACCCCGACCTTATTGGAGTCCATTCAACATGTGTTTATCAGGAAGGTGGCAGTGAACTCTGGTGGGAAACACTGCCTGGCGCTTTCCTCTGAGGGTGAAGTTTATTCATGGGGAGAGGCTGAGGATGGCAAACTCGGCCATGGCAACAGAAGGTCAGGAACCATTCTTTCTCCATCATGCACTCGTGTTTGCTTCTGATTGAAATCTATGTTATAACGCACGTTTTGCAAACAACTTTTACATCTGCATTTGCTGAAGCCAGTAGCATAGTTGACCTTTGTATAATATGTCTTGAAAAAGTGTGTGTAGTCCATTGATGCCTCACTTTCTAAAGATACCAGCAGGTGTCTCCTGGTTTCACTTTCAGCACGATATAGCACTGGTAGGTGTGGTACTGGTCTCTGGCATGCGCAGTCCAGTGGGGCACAATAAGCTTTTTATTGGTAGCATCGTCAGTGAAACTAAACACAACTAAGTAACCTGGTGCTGGTATGGAGACGGGGATAAGCGTGACATCACCAGTAGTGGAATTTGACATGACTCGTGCAGTGTTACAGTACTGAGCAAAAAGTCTTAAGCCACCACTAGATAGATTAGATAGACCATTATTTTAGAAATGGTATTATGCCCATATACAATATTCCCAGTCTTTTTGATTAGAATGCAACTAGAAAACACAATACATTTTTGCAATATTACAAAAAAAAAAAAAAAAAAAAAAGGAAAAAATCTGAACCTCTGTGGACTACTGTGGTAAGTAGTTAATGGATTCACCCTTTTCATTTGAATAATAGCAGCAATTGGCAGCTTCATCAGGGTGATATGTTGACCCTTCCACAGCCTGAAGAAGCTTGGATCAGGAATTGTCTTTTTGGAAGGGCAGCAGCCAAGGAAGCACATTTGCAGAAAATGAGCAGTGAAAATTCGAAGATATGCTAAAACCCACAATGATTGGAATACATATTAATGGAAAAGAGTTTCATGAAGTGACAAATGCAAGTTTTAAATGTTGGGGGTGCAGTCATCAACAAAATGTTATATGTGGTCATTATACCAGATTTTTGCACATTTTTCTGTGTTACATTATTTACATTTACAGCATTTACCAGATGTGCTTACCCAGAGTGATTTACAGTCTGATAATTTTATACAGTACAAATAATTTGAATTAAGGGCCTTGGTAGTTATACCAGAGTAGGACTTGAACTGTTAACTCTGTGGTGACACTTATTGGATAGCATCATGTTAAAAATCCATACTTATCAAGTATTACCCATGATTGCCATTTGCAGTTAAGAACACATCCAAAGTATTGGCCATTCAACTGTCATTGCTGTCCTATAAACACATATAAACATGTTATTTAGAAAAGAAATAAAATCTTGTTGCTGCACTGATTTATCGATTTATGACCAAGGTAATCCTGCCCTGACTAACCGAATAAAGGAGAGCCATCCCTGGTCCTCATAGTTAATAAGAGAGCATTACGTATTGCAGCATACCAATACCGTTATTCAAAGTCAACCACTAATTAAAGGATTATTTTTTCAATGCTTGTGATTGTGCAGAATTTGACGCAGGCGTACAGGCAATTGTGAATACCATTTTTCTAACATATGAAGTGCGTTGCTGCGTATAGCAAGTTTCTTTCTGACTGGGCTTACTTTCTTTCCTCAGCCCATGCGATCGACCACGTGTGATTGAGTCTCTGAGGGGAGTGGAGGTGGTGGACATTGCTGCTGGAGGAGCCCACAGTGCTTGTATTACAGCGAGTGGAGAACTCTACACCTGGGGAAAGGGTCGCTATGGGAGACTGGGTCATGGTGACAGTGAGGATCAGCTTAAGCCCAAGTTGGTCAGTGCTTGAAGCATAGTAACTAATTTAAATGTCAGGATTTTTTTCACATACGGAATGCTGCAAATGTTAACTTTTTATTGGACTATCTGTCTTTGTGACAGTAGTTTATGTGCTGGACTGTTGAGGGTTCACGGCACTGTCAACGCTGCCATTGCTTGGTCCTGCCACTCCTGTTTGTTTTCATGTAGGTGGATGCTCTTCAGGGCCACAGAGTTATAGATGTAGCCTGTGGGAGTGGAGATGCTCAGACTCTGTGTCTGACCGATGATGACATGGTGTGGTCCTGGGGAGATGGAGATTATGGCAAACTGGGTCGTGGAGGCAGCGATGGATGCAAAGTGCCTATGAAGGCAAGACATGCCATTCAGCATTGTATGAATTATAGTCATACAGTTTATACATGTTTAATTCTCCACACTGTTTTATTCTTTTTCTTTAGATTGACTCTCTGACTGGTTTGGGTGTACTAAAAGTGGAGTGTGGCTCTCAGTTCTCTGTGGCTCTCACCAAATCAGGCACTGTGTACACATGGTAGGGTAGCACACATGCATCATTTAATCTACCCAGCGCCATCCACAAAGGTCTGTAACCGCTATATGTAAATTTTCTCAGGGGAAAGGGGGACTACCACAGACTTGGTCATGGCTCAGATGATCATGTACGAAGGCCCAGGCAGGTCCAGGGCTTACAGGGCAAAAAGGTTATTGCCATAGCCACTGGTTCCCTGCACTGTGTATGCTGTACTGAAGACGGTAAGCAGATCTGAGCACTTCATACTTTTTGATGGCAAATGTTTTCTTGCAGTTTATGCGTAATTCATTGTGTTGCATTGTACAGGAGAAGTATATACATGGGGTGATAATGATGAGGGACAGCTGGGCGATGGGACCACCAATGCCATCCAAAGGCCCAGGCTTGTGGGAGCACTGCAGGGCAAAAAGATCAACAGGGTAGCCTGTGGCTCAGCACACACGCTTGCCTGGTCCACCAGCAAACCGGCTAACGCTGGCAAGCTCCCAGCTCAGGTAGTTAATAACTTGCTTATTTCAAGTCCAAAATAAGGTGGATGAAAGAGTCAAACAGAACATGTCTGCTAAGTCTAAAGCAATGCACGATGTAGTTGTTTTAACTAACTAAAACAACTAAACCACTCCTTTTCAACCCTACCTGCTATATTTTCCTGAACTCTATATTGAATCAGCTTGCTGGTACTACTAGCTGAAAAGGCTCCCCACACAATGACACCTTTACTAATGGTAGTAGAGGTGCATTCATTGTTGTGTTTTTCAGTAGGTTTTTGAAAAGTATTTTCTGGACTGTCATCATATGCAGCTCAGTGTTATTATTCAGTTCACACAGCTCTGCTGAAGCACTCTGAAGCAAACTTTCTAAATCTGAAACATTTTATTAGACAACAGAGGATTTTACCACATCTTCCACACAACTGTTCTGGTGGTTAATCTTCTTAACCCATTAAAAACCATGATCCCTATTTGGGGATCGAGTGCTTTAACTCGCCTACTGATGGGATGGGATAGGATGTAGGCGGACAGAAATAAAGTAAAGTTTTGTATTCTGACTTTACTGTCTTTGAAAAGTATATATTTCAGTGGGTGGCCAAGTCTGCATTCAGATCCTCATAATTTAAGCAACAACTCAAAATGTTGACCTGTTCTTTTAATAGCTGGCCCAGAGTATATCTCTATCGCATCGGGTATGCCCCACCCCAACAACACAGCAGTTTCTTAGTACTTGTTAATTGTCTGACCAATTATTTATTCATAGGACCATAAACAATATTTAGGAATTTTAGGTTTGGCCCATTTTTGCCTGCTGGAAATCTCCTCATTCACCAAGGAGCATTGTGGATTTGACAATTAGCACGAACGTTTTTTGAAATCACACTAAGCTATCGTAAATTGCTCTTTCTATTTCAAATTTGATAACATACCACTGGGAACTATTTGAAAAATGGATACAGAGCAAGTGATTTTTCATTTGCTAAGCTACATTGTGCGGCACGGTTTGGGAATATTTTTCCAGCACTTTGTTGCTTGCTTTTATGCATCATGGTATGTTCGGCATAGCTGTAATAGTCCAATTATAGCTGGTGCTCTAGACTAAGGTGTAATAACGTTGCATTAATTTTGTGAATGTTCCTGTACAGGTCCCGATGGAGTATAACCACTTACAGGAGATTCCCATCATAGCTCTCAGGAACAGGCTTCTGCTACTACACCACATCTCTGAGCTGTTCTGCCCCTGCATCCCTATGTTTGACCTGGAGGGACGCTTTGGACAGACTGGACATGGTCCGTCTGTGGGCTTTGACACTCTGCGGGGCATTCTCATCTCACAGGGCAAGGTCAGAAGCACTGAACTAGAAATACAGATGAATGGTTATGGAGATATAGATAGATGGATGGCACAGATGATTGTTTTAATGATACATGCGAGTCAGAGTTTCCCTTTTGATTTTATTAATGCGGTACAGACAGGTTTACTGAAGTGTCTGTTCTACTTGTTAACCTTTGCAGAATTCACTATTTTAGAGAATCAAATGATCAAATAGCTCACTATCATTTTGCTTATTGTTTCTTCATAAAGCTCAAACACTTCATAAACAATGTAGTCTACATTCACATCCACCTCAGACGTTCGGTGAAGCCCAAGTGTCTCTTGAGTGTCTGTGGCACAAAACAAAGAAGGTCACTGGAGCTAGCATTTAAATTTTTTAAAGATTTTCAACAAGGTGTTTCAATTGTATCGATAGAACTATCCTTGAATATGATAGTGTGCAGTCGTACTAAAGTCAGCTTTGTTTCCATGGCTTTATTTCCATCTCCCCATTTACAGGAGGCTGCATTTCGTAAGGTTGTGCAGGCAACTATGGTGAGAGACCGGCAACATGGACCAGTGGTGGAGCTCAATAGAATTCAGGTGATCATTTTCATAAACAAATTCAGGCTGCACTCAGACTTGTACTTTGATTGTAATGCTGTTACTTTGCAACTGACTTGGGTTTCTGTATCTGTGTGTCAAGTGTGTAATTTGGATCTCAATTAGCCGGGGCCTTTTTAGCGAATAGCTTCTGGATTATGGCTCTCTGTAGGATATTGTGCTGCATCTCTGAACTCAGTATGAAAATAGATTGGTGTCTATTCTCACGTGTTGCAGTAGTCAAATATACCAGGCCATCACCACATACAGTGCTTTTGGAATGTCCATGTGCTCTACAGTATACGCAATATAATTGATCGACAGAGTGAGGGAAGGTCAGACCATTCAACACAGAGAATGCATGAGGTAGAAGGGCACAAGTTCTCCTGTAAGCACATGCTCTTGCCGTAAGAGTTTTCTGTCTGCTGGTAAAAAGAAGTGGTCAGAGGCCAATTGTACATATGCACTCACTGGGATAGGGCTATTCTCCCTTGGCAGAAGCAGTTCCACACAGCAGAGAAAATCAGTGGGAATTGGTCATGTTTAAATGGGGAAAAGTACAGGGTGTTAGTCTAACAGAAGAGTATACCTTGTTGCTGTGCTCAGTCTTGCTGTGGTATATGACTTGTGACATGAAACTGTCTTCCACAATGTCATCTTTGAGTTTTTAAGCATCTCAAACCAACCAAGTAAATGATTGTCACCCATTTTAATTGGTTATATTATACAGTTTACTATAATCTACAAAATTCCTGAATTTGTGCGAGTGTGCTGACTTTGAAGGCCAAGGATGAGATCAATATTTGGTGTGACCGCACCTTCAAAACGGCGTCAGTCATTCTAGTTTCTTTAAGTTTTTTAAAGAATTAGTCAGGGAAGTTTTCCGAACATCTTGAAGAATTAACCCCCAAACTTCTATGGATGTAGGCTTGCTCTTTGTTATTTTGTTCTGCTCTTACATGCCCTTCTTTTTCTATTTGTCTTGCTCTTAGGTGAAGCGTTCTCGAAGTAAGGGGGGTCTAGCAGGGCCAGATGGAACCAAGTCTGTGTTTGGGCAAATGTGTGCCAAGATGGCCTCCTTCAGCCCTGACAGCCTGCTGCTACCTCATCGCGTCTGGAAAGTAAAATTTGTAGGCAAGTACTATCAAGTATGGACTGTCATGATAGGTTTTTGTAACATAACTTAGATTTTCCTCATGTTGTTGTAGTGTAGTGATGATCTATTTTCTGGGGAAGAACCAGAGTTTGCCATTTTTTTTCTCTTTTTAAGGTAACCATCTTCATTCAACTCAGTTATCATGTGCCTTGTATCTTGATTGTATCCAAATGAGGTTCTAACAACATGCATTTACACTTGATGTAAAGTGCGCCTTCTATTAGCCAAACTGAAGTACTGTTTATTGTGTATTATGCAAGTCAGTCCATAACACTGGATTTGTTTTTATTTGCAGAAGATGGGTGCTGCGTCAAGTGTTGCAATTTTATCTGATCTCCTTGATTATGATTAATGAATGTTTTTTTTGTTGTTGTTGTTGTTGCTGCTGTTGTGCCCTCAGTCCTTGTTCTGTGAATATGCTCTCTTTGAGTATTTAAAAAAAAATGAAACAATCGACATTGGCAATATTGTTTGGGAATGGTTCTGAATGTTGTTTTTGATTACTTTGCGATTAATTGAAAGCACTTAATTGGGATATCTTTGTGTGTAGGTGAGTCTGTAGACGACTGTGGAGGAGGCTACAGTGAGTCTATAGCAGAGATGTGTGAGGAGCTGCAGAATGGGCTTACTCCTCTGCTCATCGTTACTCCAAATGGCAGAGATGAGTCCGGAGCCAACAGGGATTGCTTCTTGCTCAACCCTGCTGCCAAGAGTCCACTGCATATGAGCATGTTCCGCTTCCTAGGTAGTAGCTTTATGTCACATTTGTTCAGCTCTTTATACTACCAATCAATCAGCTTTTAAACATGTCCAGTCTAAAACCACGGATCATGTCATTTTCACTGAGCACCATCAAGTATACCCAATGAAGATGCGTTCAGACTGCATTGTGTCTGTGTGTGTCTGTCTGTGTGTGTGTGTCTGTCTGTGTGTGTGTGTCTGTCTGTGTGTGTGTGTGTCTGTCTGTGTGTGTGTGTGTCTGTCTGTGTGTGTGTGTGTCTGT
>JAVSBV010006078.1:0-12769 GCA_033117975.1 Parotocinclus spilosoma
TGATCTGTCATCTATGTTCTATTACGAATAAAATATTGACATTTGCCATCTCCACATCATTGCATTCAGTTTTTATTATCAGTTATCGGTTATGTACTTTGTTTACTATGGCTGATTCTGCCTGACACCCATTGGACTCTTTTTGCTTGAACCTTGCCAGGATTATCGTTTACAAATTTATGTAATGTTTTTTGGGCACGCGTGTTCATGGAGGCTTTTTCCCACCACGCCTGACTGCACCATGAAACAATCACTCATTTATTTGATAAGGAGTGACAAATCAAACATCACCTCCAGCATTGGTGTGTCCTCTACAGCGTAATCCTTTCATACCCAGAACTATTTATCAGACACCCAGAAGCATGCCAGGGATTCTTACTCCAGTGCACCCTTCACTTTACTAATCAGGAAGATCTTCCCCCAGTTTTGCGAGTTGTTCACATTGTTCTTTGAATATCCTAGTTACTACTCCATGATCCCTGCATTTCCTGGAAGACACAGGACATCGTATCCTGGTCTGATCATTGTCTGAAACACTGCCTTTGTCTACAAAAACTCTAGTTTCAAGCTACACCCCCATATCCAGATCCCTCCAAATGCCAAACCTCCAGGAGGTATTCAGCAAAACTAGGGCATGTGTTCTCCCTCCTCATCACGACTATGACTGCACAGTGGATCTCCAGCATGGCTGTTCATCACACCGGGGTAAGATTTACCCACTCTCACATATGGAACAAGAAGCCATGAAGGAGTAGATAAATAAAGCCCTGCAACAGGGATAAATCTGCCCATCTACCAGCGCCATCCACCTCCAGCCAGTGCAGGCTTCTTCTTTGTGGTAAAGAAGGAACGGGACTATACTCATGCATGGACACCAGAAGTGGAACAGCTATTCCAGGCCGGTATTTTCACCAAACTGGACATATATAGTGCATATAACTTGGTGCAGATTTGAAAAGGGGACAAATGGAATACCGCCTTAACTAGCGTGCAGTATGAGAATTTGACAAATGAGTTATCATCGACTCCCAGGCTGTTCCAGTGTTTGAACAATGAAGTACTAAGAGAACTGTTTGGAATCATTGCATACATTGATGGCCTGAATTATTTAAGGTTCTCCTCCAGAGCCATCTCTATGTTAAACTTGAGATGTGCGAGTTCCAAGTCCAACAGATCAGCTTCCTGGGCTACATAATCAACCCACTAGGAGTGACCCTTTGCCATGAATATGGTGAGTGTGGTGACAAAGCAACCACAACTTGTTATGGTACGAGACCTTCAGTGATTCCTGGGTTTTGCAGGAGGTTTGTCGCTTCCTTCAGCCCACTCAAGAACCCCACAAACACACACACTCACAGGGAGAACATGCAAAATCCACACAGATGTGATTATCTCTTCAGGCTGGGAACTGAGCCAGGGACTTCTAGAGCTGTGAGATGACAACACCTAACCACTGTGCCGCTTCAGCCCACATCAGGTTTTTGTTAATAATTATATTTACAGTAAACTGTATACACAGGGAGAATGAAAAAGAAATACAACCTATGAAACACCTATAATATAATGCAAAAATATGTGAGCACCAACTTTGCTCACATGTTTTCAAATACCTTCTATGGTAACGGCGGACAGTATCTACTCACATATTTGGTATTAAACAAGTTACAAGCTTATGTTCATAATTTGAATTTAGAATTTTAATTGAGCTTTAGCTTAGCACAATCCATATATTCCATGGCTGGAAAACAGAATTTAACTAAACAGAAGGCAAGGTGGCCTGAGGCAGTTTCTTAAAAATACATTGCAATTACCACCGGTATATGACTTCCTTAATGCTCTATACTACCACTGCCACTTGAATTAATTTGTTTGAAAGCAATTTTCTCTCCATTTCTCTTGAGTGTTCTGAGTAGCTTATGTGCTTTTCACAAGGAATAAAAAATGGCACAGCCTAAAAGACTGAATAAACTCAGCAAAAGGCAGTTTCTGCATTCGGTTTACTCTTTACACCCTGGAGAAAAGACTGGAGTTTAAATGGATAGACATAATGTAAATTTGACATTCTGGACAAATTCACAAGCACTATGAGTAATCCAACCAGGCTGATATGAGAAGCTCTGCAGGAAGCAATTTCTACTGACTGACTCATATACTGAACTTTTCACATGGGCCTGTCAAAGTGTTTATAGTTTGAATCACAAATCATCTGTTTGTATGGCTGTTGTGCCACAAGACTATATTTTAAACTACATCATATATTTTAATATGCAAATACAGTGGGGGCCACAACTGAACACTTTTTGTTTGGATCTTAGTGGAGAGGGAGTTATACTGCATCAAGATAATGATAATAAAATATAATGAAATAAGATCTTGTTAATAAATAATAAAAACAAGAGAGCATGGAGTGCTGACTGTCATGGACTTTCTTCAGCAGTTGCCTGACCTAAAGCCCATCAAGCCAAACATTAAGTAGCATAACACAATACTCTTTGGAATATTGTGAAATCACATTGGGATAACAGAGAGTGTCCATTAGCATAGACTGTCAGCACAGCACAAAAACTAATGATACCAATGTATATATTCATTCATGTTATTTGTTCATACATTTTTGTATCCACTTAATCCTGGACAGGGTCATTGGATAGCTGGTGTCTAGTTAGGGGCATTTGGTGCAATGCAGTACCAACCATAGACAGTATATGCGATTCCATCATAGGGCACACGCTTGCACAATGATCAAGTATGTATTTGAACTGTTGGAGGAAACTGGAGCACCCATAGATAGACACCGGGTACAGTGTACATCTTGGAGATAGAATAAATATATTTTCCTTTCAAAATGCTGAGAAACTGGTTCATGCATTTATAACCTCGAGACTTAATTACTGTAATGCTTTACTCATGGGATGTTCTAGTGCAGAATGCAGCAGCTCTATTAGTAACTAGAACTAGAAAATTTGATCATTTCAGTCATGTTCTGCCATCTCTTAACTGGTTACTAGTTAAATTTAGCATTGATTATAAAATACTTCGTGTAACATATAGAGCTCTACATGGTCTGGCCCCACATCATCTGAGTAAACTCTTAGAATCTTACAATCCAGCTCGTCTACTTCATTCACAGGGTGAAGGGTTTCTTTCAGTACCTAGAATTAAAAAAGTAACAGCAGGGGGAAAAGCTTTCTCATACTTGGCCCCCCAGCTATGGAATAAACTTCCCACTGTAGTTTGAGATTCAGACACTCTACACATTTTTCACTCTAGGCTAAAAACATTCTTATTTGCTCAGATTAGATTTAGACTGGGTTCATGGCTCAGGTTGGCTCTTGTCTCTTGGCTGTGTTAACTTCTGGTTCTCTCCCTTTAGCTATGTTGCCATAGTTAGTGCTGCTGGAGCTTCATGCTACACATGGCATCAGCGATTGATAATAGACTTTAGCACCACACACATAGACGTTCCTCCACCTCAGCATCACTCTACCGTTCTTCATCAACTGAGCCCAGTCCCACCAGAGTGCAGTAACTCCGTCGATCACTTAGTCACCAAGAGACGATGTGCCTCCAAGGCCCTCCCACTGAGCACTGAAAACAACTATCTATCTAAAAAATCTATTTTGTTACTTATTTTATTATTTTAAATACTTTATATCATACTTTTATATTTAAATTTTTAATTATTTGCATTGCATTATTATTTGCATTACCTAATCTTACTATTACTTTAATATACATTTAAGTATTTACTTAATTAACATCTAGGCCACCCATGGAGGATGGGTCCCATTTTGAGTCTTGGACCTCCCAGAGTTTCTTCCTTCTACATTCAGGGAGTTTTTTCTTTCCACTGTCGCCCTAGGCTTGCTCAATTTGGGATTGACCTTGTAAGATAATATAAGATTGCAAAGCTGCTTTGAGACAATGCTCTATTGCAAAAAGCGCTATATAAATTTGAATTGAATTGTAGATGTCTGTGTGTCTTTACAAAAAAGATGCCACAGGCCATCACTGACCCACCACCAAACCGGTCATGGGATCTTCTATGGGGATCTTCTATGGCCTTGTCCAGCTCTTCTAGAGCAACTGCCAAGTCCCATGAGAAAAGTACATTCTTGTTTTTGACAATGTTGGAATAACAACTAGATTTTATGCCTCTGCATCATATTTCCATGCTGTCTGAAATTTAGTATTGTTCCATTTTTATGATGGAAGGAAAAAATCATGACTTGTTCCATGCTATATTATTTTTTTTAAGATATTGAGTGCTAGTCTTTTCTCTGTCCTAATGTGGATTTAGAACAAACTCTCATGTACAACCATGCCAAAGGCTGGGTTAAGACCTGGGTTTATTTAACTAGTTTACAGCATGCTTCAGAAACAACCTCAGATGAGTCAGTATAAGACAAAAACATTCGTGGCTTGAATCCTCATGTAACCATCACATTCCTTCCTACCTAAAACACCTCAGAACAGAATAGAATTTATATATTATTTTTAACAACGCAGCCTCTGCTGACATCAGTGCTATCCTTCTGTCAGCATGCCAAGGGTAATCAAATGGGAATCTTTTGAGAAATCCAAGCTCAGAAAAATTATCCCTATCTGGCATGCACTGAGAATTATAGTTTTAAAAAATATATACATTTTTATGTTATTTAGTACAGTATTTACAATCCATGAGTAAAACAAGGAAAATTAAGACATCAAATCCTCTAGAAATCTAATGCCGAAATCTTAAAAGATTCTGTCAGTATGGAAAATGCATGTAAAAAGAAAAAAGTGTTTTTACATTTACTTAGATTTTTTATTTCTTTGCAGACAGTATGAATGAGATATATCATGTTTTGTCTGGTTAACTTAATTTCACTTGTTAGTAAACATTTATTCCTGCATCTCAGGCCTGCAACACAATCCAAAAATATAAATATAAAAAAAACTAAATAATGATGTGATTTCAAACAAGTGAGAGGGTTTCCAATGTGTCAACACACTGCATCATATCATTAAATGATACAATTATTATAAATGAATTTCGGTATGTAAAAAAGCTTTAACCGTGGTCTTTAAAGCCCGAGATCTTTCATCCCTCATACAGCACTGAATAAAGAACATTCAACAGTAACTCAGAAAATCATATGACCTTTTTCAAACACTACAATACGAAGTTACATTCACAAATTTCACTTAAAACTTTACTGTGTAAAAAATCCTCATGTTAACCATGTCCAGAAGCAATGTGGACCTATCTGGGCTCTAAGGCATCTAGGATGAACCATTACACAGTGGCAACAAATGTGCAACAAATTAAATTAAATAGATTAGACAAAACATTAAATATTCTGGGTTCAAACTGCCTGTAATTATAAAAAAAAAAACATTAAAGTACATGCAAAGAGAACTACATTTTTTTATATTTGCATTTTCCATATTGTCTCAACTTTTTTTTGGATTTGTTGTTGCATATGAGTGTACACCTATACAATACAATGGCTGAGATCAGCTGGTTAATGCAGATTCAGTAAAATGAATCCTAAAGGTTTTTTTTTATACACCATCAAATCGGTTGTAATGAACACGTGAGTTACTGAGTAGGAAAATTTGGTAGAATTCTCCACCCCAAAATATTAGTTCATTAACCTTCTGCCCTGTGCTAGTAAAACATGCTTCACCTATTTTAAAATGGTGACTGGATTGGACATAACTGACCATAACTA
Organism: Parotocinclus spilosoma; assembly: GCA_033117975.1. Lineage (NCBI taxonomy): Eukaryota > Metazoa > Chordata > Actinopteri > Siluriformes > Loricariidae > Parotocinclus > Parotocinclus spilosoma. The sequence goes on from JAVSBV010006078.1 coordinate 5,718, forward strand.
CACCAGACACCTTTAAGTTAAACTGCAACTCTGACCCAGAATTGTAAAAGAAATTGAGCCTCATCTGACATAAACCAGTTGTGACTCTTATGTGATTATTGTAAGATCTTTTGATGGTTTACAGGGGTTAGTATGGTTAGTACTCTAATTGGTATGCAGCTATGAAGCCCTATAATCAGTACTGTGTGATGTAACACATTCAGTCAGTAAGCAGCATTAAAAATGTCTGTGACCTGTGTCACATTAGCATTTTTTCCATTTGTACCAGACAGAACAGTGTTCACTACCACGCACCAATGAATTATGGATGCCCAACAAACTGTTGCACTGACAGCTGCACTTACCTCTTTATTTAGCAGTTTTCACATCCATTTGAGGGATAGATTGGGTAATGCTTTACTTTTCTTATAACCACACCCACTCCGCATTCTGATTGGTCACTTCATAGAACCAACTGGGTGTATTACTCTTCATTTACTATCTAGTATATACCAGTCCTAGAAATGCAGTTGTAACAACATGATCAACTCATTCATTATTCAATATGTTTGTGGTCCTAACAGTGGTCCTCATCAAGATATGAATAGTTTATATAAGGCTTGAATAAGTATTACTATATTTGTTTGTTTGGTTTATTTTACATTACTTTCAGCATCAATGGTATTGAACAGCAGGCACAAGGTTACATCTAAACTAGTAATACTAAGGTTGGACAAATTAGCATAATCAATAATGCAGGTTTTTGGACTGTGGGAGGAAAAAAGCAAGTGGCATTGCCAGGGGAATTTTACTGTGTTTCCTGTGCTTCACTGAGGTTGTCACAAGACTAGTCCAGGAATATCATAAAACCATCCGTTCCCACATTACCATATGAACATTTGGAACAACATCTATTACATTGTATTAAAGGGACAGATTGTACTGCATTGTGAAGGGATGGTTTCACCCCGTTTTGCCATTCATGTTATTGTGATTTTTCATATTTCCTATTGATAAAGTCTGGTTACAGTTTTTGTGGTAGGCCTGTCTTATGGTCCTGGTTGGGTCCTGTGCTCCCCCGCTCAAACCATCGCAGTCGCACATTGTCTTCCACACCTGCAGCTAATTGGGACCAATGAGCATGCTCCTTTAAGAAACGGTTGCAAGCATGACTGATTGCTGGCTTCTCAGCTTCTGTACGCAGTGCGGTCGTTATGGCTTCCCAGCTAACCAAAATGCATTGCCCTAATGTGCATGTTACGTAACCTGATGACCAAAGTTCACCGTTTACCTTGTGACAACTGTAAAAGTTAATGTCCTAGATTTGCCGTGGAAACATAAATTCCTGATGGTGCCAGTACTTTGTTGCCATGTAGCAACATCGGATATTGGTTGCCTGTTGGTAATCAGTATGTTACCTTAATAATTGTTGTTTCTTTATAAGGCAAACTATCTCTAGTCCTCATTTACCCAAAATGCTTTTTCGGTTTATTTTATCCGCTTAACGGTGTAATGGTGCTTCATTCAAATGAACAAGTCACCAAATTTATCAGCTTTATTAAAAAACATATACAACTGAACTATATTGCAGTGTAATTATTGAATAAGTAAAATAAATAAATAAATAGCGATTAAAAAGCAAGCAAAATAGACATCACTTCGCAAACCAGACTTACTACACGACTCTTCTCTCATCATCATCGGAAGTCGTGACTGACAAGAAAAAGAAAGTCTTCAGATATATAATAATGCATGTCTTCTGCACCATAGTAGAGTTAATATGGAATTATAACAAGACTTGATTTAAATGTGTTCACGTCATCACACATGTATAGAATAAATGACATCAACACAGTTATTACTAAACGTTAAATAAACAAAAATATGTGTGGTATATTTTACATTATTTTTCTATGTATTTTATTAATACACACTTCATTTGTGAACACACATTTAGGTCTACATTAAAATTCAGCTGTCACCAATTAGCCCATATGTTGTAATTGAATTCACTTTACAGATATTTCTCTCTCTACAGGTAAGAAGCTACTTATATGGAATTTAGACCATCTAACTTGCAACTCTTCTTATAAATGGTCAGAACGATTTGCTTTGTTTGATCCACTTGTAGCACTGCAACACTGAGACACAACCACATCAGTGCTAAGAATGATCCACCACCCAAGTGATGCTCTCTGGTGGTCTTGAACACAATAATTGGAAAGTAATTCTAACCAATTCTGCAAAAAAAAAATCAGCGGACCACAATGTGGACACAATGTGTTAACAAAAGGTACCTAATGTGTGATTGCCCATTTTACAAGGTTCATTTATTACTTATGAGCAATTTGTATGTCTACTTCTGAGAGTTTTGTCCTTTTAAAAAAACTCATCATAACCAGAATACTGATTTATAGCATTTTGCACCAAACCAATTTATTTACAGACTGAAATCCCTTTGTTTCTCTGCATATTTTGTTAGTCTTTATTTACTCTGATCTTAAGTGCTGATGAAGTTAATGAGTTCCAGGTGTGTGCAATCAGAAAGATGGTGACAGTAAGCATGTGATAGGCTGAGTTTAGTCATGAAAACACACAAAATGACAATGATTGTTACAAGAATGGCACTGGAATTACCAGAAAAAGTAACATCGCTGTTACGTCTCCAGTTGGTAAGTCGTGACTTAAAACTCACTTCACACACAAGCACAAAGAACACTGTAAATAAACTGCACTTTTTGCTTTTTACCACACCCTCGACTTCTGTCTGTTGTGTACCGTTGCACATTAGTTCTACCCTGAGTCTTCGCCTTGATCCAATCGTAACATGCATAAGCGAAATTTATTTTGTTCCTTGATGTTGATTGAGCCATGTTTCAAGATAAATAATGTGTCTGAATGTGACTATAGATCGTTAAAACTTAAGGCAACCTGTGATTTAAAATCAAATATGTATTAATAATACATTAATGCAAAGCAAAGCAAGGGCTCTCAATAGAAAACCTGTTGCTAAAGAATTGGTTGTAATGAACATCTGAGTGATTGAGTTGTAAAATTTGGTCGAATTCTTCACCCCAAAATATCAGTTCATCAACCTTCTGCCTTGTGCTAGGAAAACGTGGTCCACCTGTTTTAAGATGTTGACTGGCTTGGACAAACCCATAAATTAAATACACCAAAGCAAGAGCACCAATCTGTTAAGTGTGATCAAAGATGACAATACTCTTTTGATTAGGAGGAATTACATTTAAGTTCAAGGCAACAAAATCTGCCCAGGCATGCAGCTAAGGGTATTTCAGTCCATTTAATATAGGGGTGTGGTGGACTATTATATGGTCATTATAAATGCAAGACACAATTGTGTCTTTAAATCTACCTATGTCTGCTCAAAATGTTAGTAACTAATCAATAGAGCACTGCTAAACAGCTATGAGCTTAAAGTGTTTATTTAAGTGTTACATGTTTAATTCCATCCTAATTCACATTTAATAATTACATATTAAAGGTATAAGCATATGGTCTGTGGTCAATGTTTTGTGCTCATTCTCCTGAAAGCAGGCCCTCTCATCTTTGTAAAATGGACTCTTGCAAAAACAAAGTATGCCCTTATTAGTTGACGTGGGTGAAACTACATTTGCCTGGCATTTTAAAAGACAGAAAATGACACACGGTGCAGTTACACCAAATATTCACCTATTGAGCACGGCTTTAAATATGGCTCCTTTGCTGATAAACAAAAAATCTTTTTAGAGCATATGGTATTTATGAACACAAGGATACAGGCAGTCCTTTGTAAAGCATAGAAGACTACACTCAATAACCATTTCAATCTGCAGACTGAATGCATAAATAACTTCTAGTGATATCAAGCCCAATTTTACATGTCATCATTCAGAATCTCTTGTAAGCTCTTAATGTCAGATGGGGCTGAGTGAAAGTTAGTGTCATATGCAAAGCAAAATGTGTCTCTGACACAAACCACATGGCAAAAGCTGTGTAACTAGTGACACTTGCACCATCATAGGTTGATTTTTACCATGTAGAATTTAACACTTATTCCCTGGTGATTACTCCATATTCATAGTAGATATTTGGATTTATATTTCTTTTATTCATAGTTTTACAGCTTGAATGTTGATCTGATTTTTTTCCAATGACCTGATTACTTTTTCCTGTAACTATGGAACGCAATACAGTTGCATGCTTTAGTAGATTACAAGTACTTGTAATCACATTAGTTAGTAATTACGAAATAATTGCGGTAATTGCTGGGTTTACACAGGGTGGACATCAGGAAGAATATAGGACCCAGATTGATTACTTGAACCATCTACAGTTAGATACATCAAAGACTTATGAGATGGTTGTGAATTTCCGTAGATTTAGGCTTCCCTTGTTTCCGGTTTCTATTGAGGAGTCTAGTGTGGAAGGGGTAAGAACTTACAAGTATCTCGGTCTGCAGCTGCATGATAGGTTGGACTTGTCAGAAAGTACAGACAATATATATCGAAAGGCACAAAGACATTTTTATTTTCGGAGATGGCTGGGGTCCTTCAACATCAAGTCAATTCAAGTTTATTTGTCACATATACATTGTAGCAGGTACAATATACCATAAAATTGGAACCATCAACCCGTCCGAACATACAGTATGACAAGGTTGTGGAGAGACAAGACAGGAAGACTAAGGAAAACTAGAATATGGTAAACATTAGGAAAGATTGGAGATTAAAAAAAGCCCCGCCCACATACTGTCCTCTGAGGAGCACAGTATATGAGCATGAAAAAAAAAACTCCTTAGCACATAAGCACATATAATGACATTTGACGAAAGACTAGCCACAGGCAGGGGGAAGGGATACGGAAAATAACAGCAACACAAGCGGCCATCAGGTCTATAGCAGCCATGTAGGGTGCTCACACAGAACCGTCACGATGCTACTGTGGGGGAGAAGCAGAAATGGAAGGCGTGTTTATAGGTTGGAAGACAGGGGGAGCCAAAGAGTTCCTTGCCCGAAGCGCCAGTCCGTGTCCGTGCTAACATATGTGAGAAACACAGATATTTTTTCAATCTGTGGTTGCTATCACTCTCTGTTCTATGCTGTGGTGTGCTGGGGAGGAAGCATTAAGGAAAGGCATGAAATACAGTTGGACAAACTGGTCAGAAGAGCTGGAGGGGTGGTTGGAACAAATTTGGAATCACTAATTATTGTGATGGAAAAATACCCTGTGCAAACTGCTTTCCATGATGGACAATCAAAATAATCTGCTGCACACAACTTTTCTGAAACAGAGAAGTGTGTTTAGTGGTAGACTACTGTCACAAAACTGCTCAACTGACAGAAAATTATTAATTCCCAAAGCCATTGGGCTGTTTAATTATATGCAGGGGAGGTGAGGAGGAACTGATGACTGACTGTAACAAAATAGTAGTACATGCACATGTATATATCTGTACATGTGGGTTAGCACATGGGTGTGCACATGTGCTGTACTCAAAGTACAGGCACTTTGTTCTTTAGCTCATGACAGTTCACTTTATTATTTAAAGTTGATACTATTATGTATTTTTAATGCAATGTAACCATAATGACACCTTCATATGCATCTTCAGGTCCTGTTGTAATGTGATGTCTGAGTGTTGTGTATTTTATAGATTGATTTTACTCTTGATTTTATGTAACTTGCTGCTCAGACTTTAATTTCCCCTGGGATTAATAAAGTATTTATATGTCTGTCTGTGTATGTATATTCGTTAGTCCATGAAGAAATGGTTTGCCACCCTAATACCATTAGCAGGGCCTTACTGTCCAACACTAGTGCCTTATCATGTTCCAATCATGTCCCAAACCTATAAATATTTTTGTAACATGTACAGTCAAAGACATTCTGTTCCAGAAGAGTGAAGGCAGTAAGTTGGGAACCACCATACTAATTTAAATTACATACTAATTTGGCTATACAGTGTAGACAGATATGATTGAAAACTGGAATACAGATCAGTGGCTATTATTAACTCATTTAACAATGTGGCCTGTATTAGTAACTCAGTTATACAAAATTCATGAACATGAGAAAAAAACCTGAGTCAGATACATTCAATGGCTAATTTTCCATTACTAATGGCAGCAAATTGATGGATATCCAAATATACAGCAATGACATGGCGGCTATGCTGAATGCAAGCAGAAAGTTATGGAAGTGCTAATCAGCAATGATGAAAAAATCCTAATATGTTTAATGTATGTTCCCCTTTTCCAAAGCTCATAAATATTTAAGGAGATGATGAGACTGAAAAGAGTACCTTCAAAGAGACAGCCAACAACTGCACCTTATTGGGAGCCAATAAGCCTGGCTCATAACTGCCAAATTTCATAACGTCTGCAGAATGTTTTCTGTGCCCACTGTAGAAAAACTGCTTTGTACAGATGACTGTGCTATTTCTTTTGTTTTGAGCCTTGCCTTCTGGGAACAGTGAGAGAAGACATGAAATACCTGTATGTTTTCGTTACACCTTTATTTTCTAGCAAAGTATTGTTTCTCATGTGATTCAAAACCAGAAGACTGGGCTTTTTTACTCGGATATTGTCTTGCCATTTCATTACAACACTTTCAGGCATTACCTAATTGCTTTCCTTGTATATAAAAATAAGTCATAGGCATTGAAAGGGGCACCATAACCATGAAGAGACATCACCATGGCCTAATTACTAAAAATGTTGGGAATCACTATCCTTTTCCTTTATTTGTTTGCACCTTTATATGATGTAAAAGTATAGCATTACTCAGTCTACAGAAGCAGAACTAGGTAATATTTGGCTAGGGAAACTGCTAAAATAATATTTGAAATTATCTTCTGAGAATGACCTGCAGGACATACCACTTCTTAGGTTTTACCATACTTTGACCTTTAAAGGGTAGGCTGCCAGTTTTACTGTTATTATTAAATGCATGACTACTTTAGATTAACCACCTTAGATTCTATTGCCACACAGTATATCATTGTAAAGCATGCATAAGTACACACACACACACACACACACACACACACACACACCCATATAGTGCAGAAT
>JAVSBV010006089.1:0-12768 GCA_033117975.1 Parotocinclus spilosoma
CGAACACAAAACCACAGATAAAAACTTGTCATGTCGCCAAGTAGCGACTCAGGCGGCCGATGCTCTAGTGTTACTTCCCGTTTTTAATGTCTTTCTTTCTTTCTTTCTTTCTTTCTTTCTTTCTTTCTTTCTTTCTTTCTTTCTTTCTGTCTTTTTTTCTTTATTTTTTTCTTTCTTTCTTTCCTTATTTCTTTCTTTTTGTCTTTCTTTCTTTCTTTTTGTCTTTATTTCTGTCTTTTTTCTTTCTTTATCTTTCTTTCTTTCTTTCTTTTTTTTTATTTATTTTTTTCTTTCTTTCTTTCTTACTTTCTTTCTGTCTTTTTTTCTTTCTTTCTTTCTTTCTTTCTTTCTTTCTTTCTTTCTTTCTTTCTTTCTTTCTGTCTTTTTTTCTTTCTTTTTTTTCTTTATTTCTTTCCTTCTTTCTTTCTTTCTTTCTTTTATTCTTTCTTTCTGTCTTTCTTTCTTTCTTTCTTTCTTTCTTTTTGTCTTTCTTTCTTTCTTTCTTTCTTTCTTTCTTTCTTTCATTCTTTCTTTCTGTCTTTCTTTCCTTCTTTCTTTCTTTCTGTCTTTTTTTCTTTATTTTTTTCTTTCTTTCCTTATTTCTTTCTTTTTTTCTTTCTTTCTTTTTGTCTTTATTTCTGTCTTTTTTCTTTCTTTATTTTTGTCTTTCTTTCTTTCTTTTTGTCTTTATTTCTCTCTTTTTTCTTTCTTTATCTTTCTTTCTTTCTTTCTTTCTTTCTTTCTTTCTGTCTTTTTTCTTTCTTTTTTTTCTTTATTTCTTTCCTTCTTTCTTTCTTTCTTTCTTTCATTCTTTCTTTCTGTCTTTCTTTCTGTCTTTTTTCTTTCTTTCTTTGTGTCTTTCTTTCATTCTTTCTTTCTTTCTTTCTGTGGTGTGAACATTTACATTTATAGTACTACAAAGTTTTTAAAAATGTATTTATTTTTTATTTAATAATATTTCACACGTGCCGAAATGGTGAAATTATGTTTCTAGTGTTACTTCTTGTTTTTGGTGAGTATTCATCCACTGAGTAAATACACTATTTACTGTAAATCCTAATATTTTATCATTTATAACATTCCTTTTCTGTTAGAATCAATATTTGTAATATTTGTTTATACATTTTGTAATTTTTTTATGTAAAAGTTCTGCAGAAACCCACGAAACAACGAGTATCCGCGATATATTTTTAACATTAATATTTTTTGAAAACCCGCAATGCACCGAGTTCACGAAAGGTGAACTGTGAAGTGGCGAGATTATAAAGCTGATTATAATCTGAGTTTTTAGTCTGTGCTGGTTGCCAGGTCCATACATTTTGAAAGATTTAGCGTCGATTGGCCTCTTGTTTGTTTGACTTGCGTTTTTTTTGTGAAAAAAGTTAGGAAAACATCCAATCATAAGTACTTGGACATATATGGAGAGGCGGGATAAGCATTTTACACCCTTTATATTTTAGTCGACTGAATTGACTGTAGATTTGGTCGACTGTATTCTTATGATAATTAGTCGACTAAAACTAAAAGCAATTCAAATAAATAAATTATGACTAAAACTAAATGACATTTCAGTCACAAGACTAAGACTAAAACTAAAACGAAATGCTGCTGGATCTTTGATGGTTTTGTGAATTTTTCGTAGATTAAAAGCGCGGCGACGTTAGGGGCGCTGTGTAAATGGCAGCGTTCCACTCGTGTTTTCAGCGACATGTATATGATGCATTTATGTTTCGATAACGGCCTCAGCATCATCCTTGTCCTTTGTCAATTCCAGGTGGTGTTCGAGGGCATCCGAGGTGACGGTTTTGAGGGCGACATTGCCATCGACGATGTGTCCATCACCAAAGGGAAGTGCAAACAGGAGAAGCTGCCTGAAACAGGTAGGTGCTGTGGGGGAGACTAAGGTGCGATAAGGCTTGTATTGGAAATATGATACGAGGACTTGAACCAAAACAGCACGATTTCTCCTGAAAATGTACTTACAGCAGTAATGCTGAGCTCTGTAATCACACCACTGGGAGAAGAACCGGCACATAACGCCAACGTTTATGGAGTATAAGATTCTGATGTCAGCTAAAACATGCATGATGAAGGCCAGGCACAGTCACTCTGTGTCTAAAGATCTTTAAATGCTTATTATTGTTTGTTTTTGTTTTCCGTTTGGCTGGGTGGCACCATTGGGACCATCGGGACCCTGTGCCACACTGTCGGGGTGGGCTAGCCGTTCAGACCGCTGATCCGCCTGGACCTGGACCTGGACCTGGACAGTTTGATTTTATGATCTAGTCGAACCTTTTTGTCGACTCCATCCAGCACGGGTGGCTACTCAGTGGGTCTGGTTGGCATGGGTGAATCTGGGCAACCAGCTCGATGAGCTCATGTTTGGCACAGTGCTGATATTTTTACCCTTGGTCCAGTTGGCCACCTAGACCAGGAGCGGACGAGCCGATGGCCCAGAGCATCTCTGTCTTCTATTATAGGCATAAATGAATGCATTAATTAACTCAACCCGGCTGCTTTGGCACTTAATATGGAAACGAACCGTTCGGAGGAAGCTAATGAAACTTCTCAGAACTTCCCATAATGTTCCCATATTTGTAGCCCAGACCATCTAAAATGGACTGTACCAGTTGGGTATTTCATCTCAACTATCTCTTGTGCCCCTCGAACAGTGATCAGCTGTTAAAATTCTATGGCCAGGGATCTCCTTTGGTCTTACCTTAGCTAGGAATAGGAATAGTGGAAACAAACAGAGGCTTGCTCGAAAAATTCAAAGAGAGAACATATTTAAAGAAGAATATATATAATATATAAAATTGAATAAAATAAAAGAATACAATACTATGAGACGAAAGTATGTTTGATCTATTAAATTAAACGATAAATATAGTAACGTAGAGCATATGAATGAATATCGACGTCGTAGATTGAGCGGGAAAGTTTTTTGGGCGTGCCATCAGGGGGCGCTGTTGCTCTCTGATGTGGTCTGAGCGATGGTATGGAAGCACAGCGTAAATCTGGAACTGGAGCTCGAAGGGAAAAGAGAATATGTAGTTAGTTGTTCCTAGAAAGAGCCTTTTAACAGAACACAAGCTCAAACTAAGAAGCAAAGTTGAAAGCGTACTGTAAAACATGGGGGGCACCCCCGGTCTGGTCACATGACAATTATCAGAGGACCAGATGGACGAAGCTCACGTACCTGCCCCTGACCCTGGATTTATTAGGGACAGGTAACCTTTTAAGCACCTTCGGTACTGAGAGATCCTGCTTTGGTGGATTCAGGGAACCATTTGGAACTGCTGTTGTGTTGCTGAGGTCTGTTGGGTCCAGAGGTGTGTCCCAAGCTTTCCTGGCACCAAATGTCCAGGGCTATGGTCCCAGGACTTGGTCATTTTGGTCAGGGACAGGTGCCCGATTCTCAGTGTTTCTTAGGGTCAGGGGACCTGACAAGGGGTGCCCCCACATCATTCTCACAAGGCCACCAAAAGCAGATCTTTACCACTATGCCATTATCCGTCCTCCACTAACCTTTACAGTCGGCACAAGGTCACAATCGGCTGGCATGACGCATGAGCCCATTGTTGTTTGCACCAAATCAATTGGCTTCACCGTTAAGCCGTTGTTGCTCCTGGATGTTCCTGTTTCCCCCAAAACGGCACGTCAGCTCTACCCGAGTCCGAACGTGAGGAGCTTTTAGTCACCGAGCTCCTGACTGTTTAAGGAGGCTGTGATTTGCTCCCCCTGGTGAGGCATCGGGGCCGACGTTAAAACGGCTCGGATTTGATTTCAGTGCCATTACACTACGGCCGAAACGAAAACCGTACCTTAATATTATTAAAACGTCATATTACGGCTCAAAAGAAACTTTAATGGCCGTCCTGTCCTTTAGGGAGCAGTTAATGTTATTATTTGGATTTTTTAACGCTGTTTGTGCTCTAATGCACTTTTTAACCAAATGAGTGCTTTTTTTATTGGCCGCAGTAAATTTTCAAACTCCAGGATCAATCAGAGATGGAAATCTAAAGCCGGTCCTGTAAACAAAAACGTCCGAAGTACAGAAATAAAAGCGGTTGAAATTAAAGTTGCGCTTTGCGTGCTGCAAATTCTTCGTATTATAAAGAGAAATTTTGTAATAAATGAACTGCCATTGATACTATTTAATAAAGCACAGGTTTCATACCGGACCCTCTCCCCGGGGCGACCCTTGCCCTTTATTCTGGTCGAGGAGGGAGTCCTGTGTTACGAGATGTGGTGATTTTTGAGAGGATCCAGATATGCGGGATGAGCGTATCCCACGACGTATAATAATAATGGGGAAATAATATAGAACAACAGAAAAGGGATAAAGAGCGGAGCGTAAGGCTCCTAACACAATAAAACCGAAAGGATAAAGGGGCGCGCCGAGGTTGCTTCCCGAGTGGGAGCAACGCGCGAAATAGTCGCAAAAGCACAGTTTTGGGACATCTCTGACATGGCGATGCACGAAGGTAGTCCTAACACCAGGGATGCAATTAAATGTGCATGCAATTAAATGAAGGCTAAACTGGAACACGTCTTATAGAGTGTGTGTTACCCGGTGGCTAATCTAGCCAGGACATATCTCGAGTCAGCAGCCGACTAGGGTCAGACTCAAGACAGCGCATAAGCACTGGAGCGTGTACTTCTAACGCACTACCGGGTATCTGCTCTAAAGAATGCAGAGGATGCAGAAGCGCCAGAGGGCAAGCGTGAACTTGGAAGCGAAGAAGCCAGACCTTTTAGGGCCGAATACCCCGACTGGAGTGAGGCTAGGGTAGGTGCCGATGATGAAAGAGCGCAAACTCAGAGCGTGCGAGGAAAACCCTTAAAGTGCCCCTAACAAACGAAATACCTCGGGGGTTACCCGCCCTTACCAGTCCATCGGCCATAAAAAGCCCCCGGACATTACCACTATCTCTCGGGAACGCGGTAGGGCGCAAGGGCGCCGGTGGTCAGACCCGCGACCCGAACGGAGATGGAATCCCGATGGTGATAATGATGACCTGGCCCCGAACAGCGCTAAAACCACACCTTTATAGGACGTGAATCGGCTGTTTGGGATCAGGACATAATTAAGATAGTGGATATAAGGCCGTCCCACCGATGGCTCTGTAACGGCGACCGGCAAGGACGACCAAACGCTCCGGGGGAAGGTAGGAACCCTAACATCCGACACATCCTTTGTGGTTTAAGCCTTTTCTGTAACGCAGCCCAAGTTAGAGACGCCCGGTTCAGTCCACATATCATAAACCTGCACACGTTCTGCGCCTAAACTTTTGCTCGACTGTACTTTTCCTCTTGCCGCTTCCTTGAGGAGACCTTGAGAAGTGACAGAGGCAGTGTATCGGCCTCTCAATGAGGAGAATAAGAATGGCTGCTCGGAAATGAATTGATTTACTGCCTGCACTAAAATCTCTTTATAGAAGCAATATCGATCCTTTAAGTAAAAAGCTCCTTTTTATGTATTTAGTGCAGTTTGGTGGTCGGGCGCATGCATAATATCATGTAGCGCGTGTGTATGTTTGTGTAGACGTCACCTCAGTGTGTGAGCTGCCTACAAGAGGTAGTGTGTGTACTCAACGTTTTAAAAATCACTACCAGTTGTTGGAAAAGACCAGCCGGGTCGAGCAGGTCCTCCAGCTCAGCCTGTTCTGGTTCTGTACGCTCCAGAAGGTTAAGGGTTCGAAACCCCAGCAATAAAAACCCAAGCTGGGCCCTTAAACGAGGCCCCCGAGACATCATGTTATACAGCCATATCAAGGACGTCCGAATCGTCTCACATGCTGTTTCTGGTCTGTTTGCAGATGTGCTTCCGGGATCAGCCCAGAACCTCCGCCCGGTTGCTGTGCCCGCTCTGCTGGTTATCTCCCTGTGCCTGTGCGCCCCGCTCTTCTCCAGATGATGGACCACGTGCCCGTTTGTACCTTTGCACCCGCCACCGCCGTGGCATCGACCAGCACTGCCTCCTCCCGTCTGCTTCCTTTTCTCGTTGGTTTCGGCGCTTTCGCTCGTTCCCCTCCTGAGGCTGCGACTCGGCCTCGTACCTGATCCGCCTTTATCGTCTTCTGCTAAAGTTTTACTCCCCTTTTCCGTCCTCCCTCACCCTCGCTGACACCGCAAGGTGCCAACCGTGCTACCAAAGATGACGCGAAGGCAGGGGCGAAACCGAAGAGCCCCGGCTTTCCCTCGCACCTGCTACGTTCCCGGGTCGAATGGAAAAGCGAGGCGGCCGGCGAACCGAGGACGGCCGAGGAAACGGGAACGGAAACAGAAACGGCACCTGTACATTAACCTGTATGTGATATAGTACCTAGGAACCGACAGCTGCATCTTCTGGAGACTATTATCAAACTAAAGAAGCACAAATTTATATGCTTTTTAAAAAACAACAACATTTTGGTTCTTCTGTCTGGTATTTTTGTCCACGAACTCGCAATATGCCTTGTCCTTTATCTAAACGACTACCGTATAACGTTTTCCTGCCTTGCTCTGGATGTGTCTTCGCCACTCTGACTTTTCAGGGAGACCCGAGCTGATTGGTACCCTGTGGTACCCCTTTTCACGAATGTAAGCAGAGACAGGGGCGGCCCATCCTATCTAGGAGTTCAACATAAGCATGAGGACCACCGACTAATATGTGACCCCTCGAGGCGACCTAGAAGGACCCCCCACGTGGACGTTTGCAGCCGAGGCAGGTCTGCATGCTGGGGAAAAAAACCTCCAGGCAGACTTTGTTTTGACAAAACAATCATTATTGAACATTTCATAAGCAATACATCCTAATAACGACGTTCAGCACCCGATTTGTTCCGACCGACTCCAGCGTAGGCTCGCACTGTGAGGCACCAACGACCAACCCGGGCACCCGGGCATCGGGGGAGTGTGCGTCCGGGGCTGAATGATTTATTCGCTGACTGTTCTCGAGTTTAAGGAGCACAAACGTCGCGGCTCGGAAAGATGAAAGACGGCCGAACGAACTGTTCACGCTTAGGGTTAAGATGCTGAGATACAATCATATATCGCTTTGTTTTTGACGCGCCATCGCTATCCACGCGTCCCCCTGCTTTGTAAAGACGGCTTGCACTCATATTTAATCGACTCATATTTATCCTAAGGATGCAATATAGCTCACGTCTGCTCCATTCCACACCTCGGTGTTTCATACGGAGGTAGCGGGACCAATCCGGTCCGTTAGGTTCCGTTAGAAAGCCTTTAGGCCCGGTAAAGTCCGTGTTAAAGCTGTGTTAGCATTAGCATTAACGCTGCCTCCGCCCTTCCCTCCAGCACATAATCCATCGTTAATCAAAGGAAGGTTAGGAACGGAAATGCTTCCATGAAAAAAAAGCCCGAAAAAAAGATCTCTTCGCTCGATAAAAATCGCTCTTCATGTCGCAGATTCACGTTATTTTCTTCTGCGTTTAAAAATCACAGCCTGTAAAGGCCGTTACACACCGAACAGTGAACGAGTTTGTGGTCTTATACGGTAGAACGACTTTGTCTTCCACGCCAAGCCACGTTCTGTTAATTTTCTCTCTCTGTTTTGTGTTCAAACAAACCTAAAGCAGCTCCTGTATTTACAGTCTTCCTCTCCGCCCGTAGCCTTTTCATACTCCGATCAAAACCGATTAAAAACACGGCTTTTTTTTGGTTTATTTTTTACTCTCATCGTTCCTTTTCCTTCTTTCCTTCCGCCCTTTCTTTTTCGGAAAACACCGCACCGTTTTATCCTCTTCGAAAACGTTCAGATTTGGGACAACATTCATATGATTAAGACGTATATTTAGGATGAATTAAAGACCTTAAACCTGTAAAACCAATGGTGTTCGTGCTAAAAAACAGCAAAAACACAAAAAAATCTGACGCTGAAGCATTCTTTCTTGTTCTCCTGGATCAAATCGACCCCCGGGGGGCGCTGTTTAAGTTCTTCTGCGAGTGCCAAAAAGACGTCTACTTGTAAACACGCCACTTAAAGAAGTTCCAAAAATCGGATCGAATGCAGTGTGAGTTCTGAGGTGTTAAAACTCGCGTCCGCGTTCTTCTCGTTTTCGCGGCGCTCCCGATGTGTAACGGCTTTACGAGGCACCGCCATGAATCCTGTTCCTCCTCAGCGAGGGTCATGAGATCCGGGAGGCGTTAAGGGCTAAATGACACTCGAGCGAGGACGACGCAAATGATAAAATATTATTTTTAGGTCTGTTGGTCCATGCGCTACAAGGCATCGTCTGACTAAACTAAACCTTTTTTAACGCGGTGAATTATTAATTATTGTATTTTAACAGACCTGGTTGGAATCCTAAACGATTCAGGACGCTCCCTTATACACAGTAACACAGTAACGTCTCTGCACCCCACCGCCGGACGGACGGGCGATAACGGCTTACCCTACTGAATGCCGTTTCTGAAAAAAAAAACGCTCATTAAATGATTCTTTTAGGACTGAAAAGTGATCGCTCTGGTTGTCGCTGTTGTTTTTGCGTTTATTGCGTTACTGAAAGGTTATAAGTGGACTCTAAAGGTTATGCCATTCCCCCCCACCCCCACAGTAACTGTACTCATTCCAGCCACGGAGCCGTACGAGTTCACATACTTATTCAGGTAGAACACAATCATTCTTACCGTTTTGTCTTTTATAAAACGGGAAGAAAATGGGACGACAGCAAGTTGTTTTCTGCCTTTCATCAAGGCCGTTCCCTTTTCCATCCACGAGGGGGCGCTCGTACAGCGCTCCTGTCCTTCGGACGTGAACGGGATCGAGCTGAGGCTGCTTCGGCGCGTCCGTGTCTTTAAATCGATAATTCAAAGCCGTTACGCTTTGAGTTACGAGGCCACCGAAGGGTTCTAGGCGTGCCTCCGGACTCAGACCTGTACCGAAGCTCCTGTGATATTTTTTTACGTCCCGAACTCCACCCCGCGTTTAGCATCGCTCAAAAAACGCAAAAAACACAACAGCGATCACCAGGATGAAACTTTTTCAAGGCATTTTGTTCAGAACAGGCATCAGGGCGTTTATGCGATGAATCGTCTGTCACACAGTAATGAGCAACACCGTATACACGCCTGGTGTTTAAGGTCCCCCTCATTCCTCCAAGTCTCGGACCGGTCGTGGCAAGGTGTCCAGGGAAGACTATACCGGACCGGACTTGCATGATGCATGAGCATCCCGAGATCCGGGAACTATAGAGTGCTAGTGCGTACGAGTTTCACGTGCAGGAACGCGCCAGGCCCGAGCCTCCTCCTCACCCAGATTCGGCGAGGCCTGCCCTGTTACTGTGAGGTGAAAAGACTTTTAAATATGGCCGTGTAAAGGAGCCTGCATGGACGCATTAGAATAATGTTTATGGATATGAGCGTGACTCATGTTTGTAGAGCTGTGGGTGAGTAAGGCTGGAAATGAGAGCGGCTGGAAAACAGTTTTACCCCTGCACCCGTAGAACACGGCTCGTTGTTCCAAAAGGTCAATTTTGAGCACTTCTGGAGGTAAATGGATAATGGGTAAATAGGGATGAGATGAACGCGCTCTCGTTTAGACTAAACGGCCGTTAGATGAGCTGTGGAGAATGGCCTCGGGTGCAGGAACGAATGGGACGCGGACACAAATCCGGCAAATGGGCACCGACCCTTAAATGAGACCGATCAGGACCCAGGGGATGCTATAAAACCCCCTGACTGGCATCGCCCGTCTCTCAGACCTGAGGTACTTTGATCAGGTTTGCCTGGTAAGATTGACTGCCTGTTTCGTGAACTCCACTTCCCATGTAGCCTTACTTTGTAGTTCTTTACTTACAGGTTGTAGTCCGTCTGCCTCCCTGCATATTTCCCTAACTCTTCTCGAACGTTCCCGTTTGGGTGGTCGAACACTTTCTCAGCACAGAAGTGACACTGATACGATGTGTGTGTACGTGTGGACCGGACCCAGCAGTGCTGCTGGAGTTTTCAGGCACCTCGGTGTCGCTGCTGGGCTGAAAACGAGCGCCCAGCAACCCAGCAAATCAGGTTCGGGTGCGAGTTTTATCAGGACGGTTTAACAACTCAAGAACCCAGCGTTGCCAGAACACAGTGTTACCTAGGGGCACCCCTGGACTGGCATCACCAGCCTCTCAGACCCACAGGAACTCTGGAACTTGAGGCCCCTGGAAAGGCCCTGAGCGGAGGCACAGCAGTGCTGCTGGAGTTTTTAAATGCCTCAGTAAAAAAAAAAAACAGGGAGCACTGACAACGCATATTAGAGGACGATATGATTAGAGATAATTAACAAACACCGTGTGCAGTCTGAACTCCAGCAGCACTGCTCTAGCTGGTATGTGCCACTCATTCTGGGCACCGCGCACGAAACATGGCACTCACTCGTCAGTATAGCTGAGAAACAAGGAGGAGAAGGCAACATTTTAATTGGCTCTTGTCACTAACCTTGAGCAAAACCTGGGGTGACAGCGGCAAGTAAAAAGTCCCTAAAAGGGGGTAATAAGGTGGGTGTTGGGAGAACGAGGATAGGTGTCATGGAGCCCCATAAAATGCTGCCCTAATTAATACAGAAAGTGCATCTAGTTATTGAGATACTGGACTATGGGCAGGGAGTTATCTTATAGAGGACCACCGATGGTCCTGTGAACAACAGTTGCTTAGGTTGTACCTACAGTTATAGCACTGGATCGCTTGGATCAGGGTTCAAAGCAAAACTAGGAGGATTTGGGATTATTAAGCGAAGAACAACAACGTCACCGTGGTCTGTAGTAAATAATGTGTGTTTATTTTGTCTTGCACCCTTTGCACATTAAGTTCCCGTCCCGTCCCGTCCCGTCCCGTCCTGTCCCGTGCGGTGTAAAGGACGGCTGTGCCACTGTTTAAACGTGTCAAACGTCATGAGGGTTCATAACGTTTCCCAAACACAAAACCGCTGTTCTGTCTTAGTTCTTTATCCCAACGCTGGCGCGTGGGTACGCCCCGGCATCCGTGCCATGTCTCCGGCTTTTTCGCTTCTTCGTTTTGAGATGGTGTGTTTGGAGCTTAGGAAAGGTTCAGAAGAAAAGGAGAAAAAAAAAGGTCCAGCTTGTCATCTGAATTCAAACGTCATGCAAATGAAGAAGCAGAAACACGGTTTAAAAGGTCGGCCTTTTTCACAACAGCCGTCAGGGTTCAGTCCTGGTAATTATTCTGGGTTACAGCGAGAGGAGCTGAGAACACACACGAGACTGCTCTCATTATAGCTAACCTTATCGTACGCTTCCTCATTCACTCATTCATTTACTCACTCATACACTCTTTTACTGACTCACTTACTCATACACTTACTTACTTACCCAGTCACTCACTTACTCATTCACACATTCATTTACTCACTCATACACTCTTTTACTGACTCACTTACTCGTACACTTACTTACTTACCCAGTCACTCACTTACTCATTCACACATTCATTTACTCACTCATTCACTCATTCATTTACTCACTCATACACTCTTTTACTGACTCACTGACTCACTTACTCATACACTTACTTACCCAGTCACTCACTTACTCATTCACTCATTCATTTACTCACTCATACACTCATTTACTGACTCACTTACTGACTCACTCATTCACTCATTCATTTACTCACTCATACACTCATTTACTGACTCACTTACTGACTCACTCATTCAGTTACTTACTTACCCTCGCACATTCACTCACTTACTCATTCATTTACTCACTCATACACTCATTTACTGACTCACTTACTCACTCACTCATTCACTTACTTACTTACCCACTCGCACATTCACTCACTTACTCATTTATTTACTCACTCATACACATATTCACTTACTCACTCACTTATTTACTCACTCACGCACTCAGTCACCCAATCATTCACTTATTCAACCAGTCACGCACTCACCCAGTCACACACTCACTCAACCACACACTCACTTTTTCACTCACCCAGTCACACACTCACTCAATCACACACTCATTTACCACTCACCCAGTCACTCACTCATTGACTCACTTTCTTACTCACCCAGCCACTTAGTCATTCACCAAGTCATTTACTCACCCAGTCACGCACTCCTTCACACACTTACTCACTCCTTCACTCACATACTTACTTACTCACCCACTCACTCACTCACTCACCCAGTCATTCACTCACTCACTCACTCACTCACTCACTCACACACCCACTCACTCACTCAGTCACGGAGATGAATCAGTAGGTCTGAATGTCTGTACACTGGGAGAAGAAAATGTACGTCTGTTTGTTATTTGTTCTTTTGTTCTCTTTTTAAAATGGTATTTTATTATAATTATTATGATTATTATTATGATGATGATGATTATTATTATAATACAGAGCCGGTGCACAAGTGTGAGGAAAGCTTGTGGTGCTGGGTGTTGTATATTCTCTGTGGAGTAATGAACTATTTTAGAGGAAAATATATTTGAAATATGACTCCAAATAATATAAATAAAAGAATAATAAAGGAACTGAATCCGCCCGTCGTCCTTTCACTGAACGTCTTGTTACGCTTGTTATGTTGTGGGTTTGCTTTGATTTACAGTCTTTTATGTTTACGGGACGTCTGGATACCAAATCAGAAACCCCTCAGAGAAACCAAGAACCATCGAGGAACCTGCCCTGGTCCTCAGAGAGAGAGAGAGAAAGAGAAAGAGAGAGAGAGAGAGACAGAGAGACAGAAAGAGAGAGAGAGAGAGAGAGAGAGAGAGAGAGAGAGAGAGAGAGAGAGAGAGAGAGAGAGAGAGA
>JAVSBV010006099.1:0-12768 GCA_033117975.1 Parotocinclus spilosoma
TGTGTGTGTGTGTGTGTGTGTGTGTGTGTGTGTGTGTGTGTGTGTGTGTGTGTGTGTGTGTGTGTGTGTGTTGCTTTATAATGTTAGTTCTGTTCTTTGCTTCCATTTGTTAGCCTAATTGACACAATTGATAAATTTTATGCCATTTCGATCCACTTCATATTGTTTTAAAGACGTTGCATTTGTTTACATTTATAGTCAAAAATACATTTATGACTGAGGTAAATGCGTTTGTTTATTACATATAACATATATCTAAGCTGCCCATGGCGCTTTTTTGAGTCTTGATTCTCTCATGGTTTTTAAAGAGTTCTGCCTCGTAGGCTTCGGGCACAGAGTCTGGATAGTTGTGGAGCTGCTTTGAGACGATTACGCTGGAAATAAACCAAATTTTCACCCAAAAATATCTATTGCATTTTGGCTACTGAAAATGTACCGTTAAACTCCGTCTAAGAATAAATCAAACTATTGGTAACGTAGCGTGATTTAGTGCCTGGTGCATGAGTGTAAATGATAACTAGTATGTTGTGTATACTTTACTGCATACCTGGGGTGGACAGTAACGAAGTACTCGAAGTACCGCACCATACTCCACAACTATGTTATAGTTTTCTGAACAAATGTGTCTTATTTGATAGATTTATTGTGTTTTAAATGTTTTCTTCTAAACCTGCGTAGGATGTAAATGTTACAGATAACGGAGATCTGTAGGATGGATACTCTCACTTTGATCACCCTGTCCGACCAGTCTGTCAGACGCCTTGTAGAGGTCGCTGGTCACACCACTGCAGCGGTGTTTTAGCCATGATTTACCTCCAGACCGTTACGCCCTCGAAACAATGTCAATTTAGAGTGACCAAACAACCTAACGTCTATGTATTTGGACTGTGGGAGGAAACCGGAGTACCCGGAGTAAACCCACGCAGACACGGGGAGAACATGCAGGCTCCACACAGTAAGGACCCAGGCCGCTCCACCCTGGGGTCGAACCCGGGACCTTCTTGTTGGGAGACAAGCGCTGATTTATTTATGATCTTACCATTTTACATTGAATTGTGTGGTGGTTGAACTGTTGGCCATAAAGCGACAGGTGTGGATCTTAGTATGCAGGTTGGATAATTTCTTTCAGAGATCCATTTACAGAAACTCCATTGGGTAGGAGGATTAAACCAAATCAATTCATTTAGTACTAAAGTCTACAAAGTCCTTTTTTTGTTGGTTTGTAACTATGCTAAGTGTTGTGGCAATATCACAACAATGCAATGATCTAATAATTCAATACTTCAACTTAATACTTGAGTATTATTAAGAGCAAACATTTTAGTACTTTTAACTCGAGTAAAAATCCAATGGTACAACTTTTGCTTGTGTCGAACATTTCAATCGTTTTCTCGCACATTTCCCGATAACCCGGAGATCCTCAGTCCATCTTTGCTCCTCAGACACTCAGCCTTTCCCGGATGCTTCTTTTGTACCGAATCATGATCACCTGTTTGAAATGGCATCACTATTGAATTTTTTAACCTCATTACTAGCCCCAAATGACCCCCATCCCACTTTTTTTAATGGATTGCAGGCCTGTCATTCTGTACTTTTAACTTTAACTCTCCGATGGTAGAACCTTTGCTTGCATCGAAATAACGTTGATTTAAGTAAAGACGTTGTGTTCCTCGTCCACTTCTGCTGCAAACTTGAAGCGTTCTCCTTGAAGCACAGTCGTTCCATACCTAAAGTGTAATTAATACTTTAGTTTGGATCTTAATTCTTTAAAACCAGGCTGACAAAAGTCTGGGTACATCCTGCATATAGAGTTACGCGATTACACTGGTGTGAAAATCCTCCCAGCTCTGGTGTCAGCCCAGTCTGACAGAGTTCGTACAGATATGCGGCCACACACCGCTGGGTACTGGTTTCAAATGCACCGTGAACGATGTTGTGCGTGTTGAACTGTAGAGTCATTTGCAACAGAGGTCACTACTCGGTATCAGATCAGTGACTAGCCTGTCTCTGACCTAAAACAATAGCTTCCGTCAGGCCACCATAGTGGCTCCTACCTCCCTGCCCCCCATTCTTTCATATGGATTTCCTGTCTTGTGTCGCGCCAGTGGACACTACAGAGAGCTCTACTTGGCTGTTTTCCCATTCAAAAGGCAAGATGGGATGAATAGACGTAGACTGTTTACTAGGCAAACGACTCTTACATTCAGTCTCCAGCGCTCTGTGGCCCTGCATCAGTAACACCTGGCTGTATTTGTTGTCTTTTCTGTCTTTGTTTATTATAAGAACGGGGGCGGGGAGCATGGCCTTGGTTCTCACTCCCACACATACCCCCTGTCTTTTCTGCCGCATTGATTTCAGTGACGGCATGCAAACTGTGGAGTCACCATGCCGGGCCGTTTCCATCCCCCTGTCCTCCCTCCCAGCCTTAGGCACATGTTTTACAGCACGTACCTTGTGGCTCACTCTGCTCTTTGGCTCAAGCGCAATCAAACTGGAGTTTGATCAAAAGCACAAGCCTCAGTAGGATACACAGAGAGCAATGCTCAAGGTGAGCCACTACAGACGTGATCCTGGCTCAAAAGGAAAGTACGAAGACAAAGAAAGGGGCAAACATCAAAACAGGTACATTTCCCAGTGACGTCAACGCACAGATGAACATTTCCCACCGGCAGCCGACTTAAACCCCAACTACAGCGCTCCAAAAAACGCGGGGGCACTTCAAAATGAATATTAAGCCATTCTAAAAGGAAGCATTTCATCTTCTAAAAAAGTGAATGGAAAATCAAAGAATGTTGTTCGATGAGATTATGATATTATGGTGTATTGAG
Organism: Parotocinclus spilosoma; assembly: GCA_033117975.1. Taxonomy (NCBI): domain Eukaryota; kingdom Metazoa; phylum Chordata; class Actinopteri; order Siluriformes; family Loricariidae; genus Parotocinclus; species Parotocinclus spilosoma. Next base: position 2,829 of record JAVSBV010006099.1, read on the forward strand.
TAGCATGTTCAACTGAAGCATGAACAGAAGAAGCTGGACCAGAGTCCCCCCACATTGTCTTCAGTAGGGTGTATGGTCACCCAAGAGTGTCCAAACACACCGACAGTGATTTAATTCAAATCAAATTGATTTATATAGGGCTTTTTATAACGGAGCATTGTCTCAAAGTAGCTTTATAATATTATATGATCTTAAAAGGTCAATCCCAAACTGAGCAAATCTAGGGCGACACTGGAAAGGAAAAACTCCCTTCCAAAAGTATTTGGAAGAAACCTTAGGAGGAACCAAGACTCAACAGGGGACCCGTCCTCCATGGGTGGCCTAGATGTTAATTAAATAAATACTTAAAAGTATATTAAATTGTCATTTAAACAATGATGATCAGATTTTTCTGCAGCTCTTCATGTTCATTTAGAAATATTCCCTCGTTTTTGCGAGCAGTGCAGTTCATTTGGAAAGAGAGATGCAGACTATCGCTCGATATAGGCAGGACGTCTCGTGAAATGTTTCTCATCAGGACTTCTATGATTTTAACAGAGATTTCCCTATGAAGGACTTTCCAGGATGTCTTACAGAGATATTTACACACAAAGGCTCCAGAGGGGCTCCCTGGCAAATTAAGAACAATTGTTTATCTGCCATCATCAAATTCCACACAGGACATATTAGCAGTGCTTCAGAAGGCGACGGTAAATACAACACTTAATATGATGAGGGTGTATGACCTACGTTATATACGTCTGTTAGGAATTCACCTTATCTGAATGTGGTTTGGATGACTCGTTCTAAACCGACAACTGCACCACATAACGCTTTCTTTACAATATCCCTTTGTATTCATTCATTGTCCTGTTATTATCCATAAAAAGTTTCAGATGATCATATCCAAAAGAGAAACAATCCCAAGAGTGCTATCGTCCCTCGCGCTTTCCACATTGTGTCTCGTCCTGTCTTTGACCTTGTATTTTTTCCTTCGAGTGTTGCTCAACTGATTGCCAAAACACTTTCCATGTATAATTCTCTACATACTGATGAGCCACGGAAACTTCACCAGGGAAACTAGCCGCCCGTTTTACGACCCCAAAATCCGAAGAAGGTGGGACAGTATGGAAAATGCCTTCACGCTTATTATGACTTTTAATTTATGTCAGATCGTAGGAACCTGAGATATTTCATGTTCTGTCTCTTTATCTTTATTTTAATTGGAAATAAACATTCGTACTCGCAGTTCAGGAATGCAGCACATTCCAAAAAAGTTAGGACTGTAAAATTGACCACTAATGTTTTGGTTCAGATAGTACCGACAGTGTTTCCGTTCTTTCTCCAAATAGGAGACGTTTAAGACGTGGATCATTATGAGGTCATCGTTGGTCCGTTTCTCATTTCAAAATTCCCCACACATTCTCTATTAGTGACAGCATGTGGTTTTGCATTCTCTTATTTAAAATGGATTTCCCTGGAAAAGATGACGTCCTTAAGGCAGCTTATGTTGCTCTAAAATCTCAGTGTACTTTTCTGCATTATGCTGCATTACAGAAGTGTAAATGATCTTTACCGAGGGCCCTGACCCCACCCCGTACCATGACCGAGTCTGGCTTTAAAACTGGCTTTTAAACTTTGGCGTCCACAATCCCCATTTCCTCTGGGTGATGACCCATCCTAGATGCCTCAGAGCCCAGAGAAGTGGGCGGAGCTTCTGGACATGGTTAGCATGAGGCTTCTTATTTGTACAGTAAAGTTTTAAGTGGTATTTGTAAATGTAACTCGGCTTGTTTAATGATATTATGCACTGTAGAGGGAGAAATGTGAAAATTCCTTCCTGTCTTTCTTTGAGGAACATCATTTTTAAACGTTTAAACAATCTTTCATATTATGCGCAAATTAAATTAAATGCATTATATATACATTATAGGCATCATTTTCCTTACTCTGCCCACTTTTTTCTGATTTGAGGTTGTAGAGCTCCTATTAAGTCCACACTGTCTGAGATGAATAATCTGGGTTTTTTATTATTATTAAAGCTTTATAATACAGGAAGCTTCTGAATCCTGCACCACCCATCCCCCCCAAAGTTCTCCCATTTGCTATCTATTTGTTTTGTTTACACAAGTCGCCAGCGCTAATGCCAGGGTATTGGCAACTGCCATGCAGTGGGTCATGCCTATCGCTTAGTAGCTTCTGATTCCAATTCCGGCCGCTTGGAGTAAACCCAAGATTGACTAACTCCGGCTTTGGCAAATAACCACACACTCTTTTGATCAGTGCACAGTCTCGTTCAGCAGGTCAATGTTTAAATCAGTGACTCTTGCTCTTTATCTTACAACACAGTGGGTCACTAAAGTTGGGGAGAATTTAAAATAATCAGGTTGCATATTTTAACCGATAAACTGGGGAGATTTAAATGACTCGAGTCATTTCTCCTTCTTTGTTCTTTATTTTACCTTTTGCCCCTTTGCCCCAATACAGAGTCTTGGTCCTCCAGCAGCTGCTGTTCCTTATGAGTTTTCAGCCAGTCTTTAGCGATCTCTGTTATTTCTGTCAGGCTCATTTCTAAAAATTTCGTACGATTTCCATTGTAAGTTATTTAGCAGACGCCCTTATGACGCGACTCACAATGAATACAGTCTGACAATCTAAGCAATTGTGGGTTAAGGGCCTTGCTCATGGACCCAACTGTGGCCGAGGTGGGATTTAAACCCTGGACCTTCTGGTCTATAGTCCAGTACCTTAACCGCTGGGCCACCACAGTCCCACGATAAAGCGTACAGGCATGGAGAAACAGTGGGGTTGTACTAAACACCCCAGTAACTTTTAATATAGCACACTTATGGGATACTCCCTAATCCTTTAAGTAATGAATTTGTTGAGTAACTACTTAAACAACAAAGAAAATGTTTGTCAACTTTGGTGAACCTCGTGACTGGCAAAAAAACAAAGGTTTAAGATGAACTGGAGGGCCAACAGTCAGACTGGCTCATGTTGTCCAGGATTAGTGTCCCGGCTTTACAGTCGCGTTCCAAACTTAACTGAGTAGTCTACTCAGAATGGCGAGTTGTATCAGCAAACTCATTTCAATGTCATTCTATTTTTTGTGTCAACTGGTCAATTTTGGGTGTCCACAAACATTTGGCTGTGAGCCAGTTTGAGGTATTTAAACCGTTTTCTGTCTGGCCAGTGTCAAACCTGACTTAGCCTTTCTGTATGTTCTGTGTGTTGATCATTTCTTCGCCCCGATCCAATTTGGTTGTCTGCTCCCTGCCGCCCAAAGGATATTAGTCTTCGGAATGTGTGATGCAAAACCTGTGTCTGAACCTGTGTCATTTCCAGCACTTCATAAAGTATTTGTTGTTATTTTTATTGGAGAGGAAACAGACTTCCCATGTGACAGACCACTAGTTTGTTTAGCTGTCCTGGTGTTTGTAATCTCTGGTGTAGAAATGTAGAATTGTTGGCTGATCCTGAGGGAGGATGACATTACGTGTTTGGGAGTTAGGCGCGTTATCTTATATCCAAGTAACTGTCCGGTGGATGAGAGTGCTGAACCACTCTGGTTCATATCCGTCCTCTGGTGAGGTGAGGTCCTGGGTCCAGATGGTTCCTCATACCTTGGGTCCAGCCATGGATCTCTTTGTGCCAGAGTGTCCAGGAGTGTCTGAAGATTAGATTGGGTTTAGTAACAATTTTGGTTGGTGCTGTTCATCACGTTGCCATCAACAGCCTCAGATTTTATTATTATTATTTTTTTTTTGCAAATCATTTGTGGTTTTTTCCAGCCAGCTTTAAGCTGTGACTTCTGGTCTTCTTACATCACACACAGTAGTTCTTTATGTAGTTCTACTTGTAGTGTTGTGAACAACTAACCTAGGTTGTTATGGACCAGATGCTCTTTAGGGATGAGTAAAGGTTCTGTTTTGAATCTGATTGCTATCATGTACATTTACATTTACATCATTTAGCAGACGTCCTTATCCAGAACGACTTACAATTAATACAGTCTTACAATCCAAGCAGTTGTGGGTTAAGGGCCTTGCTCAGGGACCCAACTGTGGCAGCCCTGGACCTTCTGGTCCATAGTCCAGTATCTTACCCACTAGGCCACCGCAGTCCCTATCAGATTTGGGTATGGAGGGCTGATGGTAAGCGACACACTCCCCCCAACTGGTAATGTGACGATCTGGGGATCTACAGACCCAGCAGTGACGTCTGTAAGCAAATGTGCCACAGGATACCATACAGAACCTGTATGTATCTCATCTTGTATCCAGGCTAGAAGTGGAACAACAGGGTAACTAGTGCCTAATTTCATTGAACCCCAATAAACTTATCCTTTCACTCTAATATTGTAATCACTTCCATAAATCAAAAGTACAGTCACACACGTAGCATTATCTAAGTATCTCAGGTCTGAAATGCAGTTACAGTTTTGTTCATTACAAATCATAAAATCGGCAGAACAATAGAGGGTGTGTTTTATTTTTTTTCTGTAATAACACTTCACCCTCCACCAGTTTGTGGAAAGTCTGATGATGACGATTTCACAATATTCCAAAGAGCATCTTGTGATGTTACTGAATGGCTCGGCTGTCTCTGCCCTCTAGTGCCCCCATAAATTCTGGATGGTCAGGTGACTGTGCTGGAAAGTCCATGCCAGTCAGCACTCTTTGATCCTTTTTGGAATTTGTGTAGTTTTTGCAAATATCGTCATGTGTTTGGATCCTGTTGCAGTATGAATGCAACCAGACTACCCAGAGACAACCCACACAGACACAGGAGAACATACAAACTCCACACAGGCGGCCAGGCAATCAAACCAGGGCTCTCCAGAGCTGGGAGGGGACACTACATCACCGTGTTGCCTAGACACGAATAATTGAGGGTGTCTTTTTGAATTCTGAGCGCATTGTTTTGCTGTTTTGATGCCTGGGCTTCCAGCAGACTGTATGTTCAGTAACGCCGCCTCTCAGGAGGAACTCGTTTGTTATCTCTGATAAAGAGAGACTATAGATGGGTGATGAAAGGGGATGGGGCGCTTTTCCTCCTAAAAGCGTCGCTTTAATGGGTGTGACCCCTCCGTATAATGGTACATTTTATCAGGGGTCTTACTAGTCTAGTTTGTGTGGTGGGGCAGGATTTAGAGGGGCACAGCTGTACCACTCTGCTTGCCAATCGGCCGTAGGTGATCAACTTAACACTAAAGATCTTTACTGATGACTTAATGATCCACATTGTTATATTTGATCAATTATATGGTTAGAAGTGGCCAAAACCAAGACCCATGAGCTATCGTTACTTTGCCTGCAGTCTGGCTGACTTTCTTTTAAATGTTTATGGATGTCCGGTACTCCAAACAAGAAACTGGCTCTGACTGAAGGCCTTAGCCGCTCCAGCTTTTTAGAAAACTGTTGGGGCATTATGGGAAATGTAGTTCCCGTTGTGAACTTGTTTCATGTCCTGTAGTTCTGCTATAATTGGATTTTTACCCGCACCAGTACGGTGGCACATCGGTGTCGGACTGGATTCTGCCTGTGTCTTCCAGGTATTGGTAGGTTAATCAGAGTCTCTAAAGTGCCCTTTGTGTATGAGTGTGTGTGTGTGTGTGTGTGTGTGTGTGTGTGCCCTACAAGGTGCCCTGTCTAGGGTTATTCCTGGTTTGCTGGGCGACCAGCAACTCTGACCAGGATTAAGCAGATAAGAAAATTATTAAATGAAAAGAACATGCCCTAGTATAAATTCTGATCTCGCCCATACATCTTACCCGAAAACGATGTTAGCAAAATGTTAGACTGAAATCAAGTCAATTCAGATTTATTTCTGTAGCGCTTTTCATAACGGAGCATCGTCCCAAAGCAGCTTCATAATATTATACGATCTTAAAAGGCCAATCCCAAATTAAGCAATCCTAGGGCGACAGCGGCAAGGAAGAACTCCCTGAATGTAAACGTAAGAAACCTTGGAAGGAACCAAAACTCAAAAAGGGACCCGACATTCTTGAGTGGCCTAGATGTTAACTCCCCCCCAAACTCCCTCCATCAGTAACGATGTGCCTCCAAGGACCTCCCACTGAGGACTGGTTTTAAAATCTATTGTGTTTTGTTACTTATTTGATTACTAACGTAAATATTATTATTGATTGAAATTATTATTTACCTCATTTTACAATTGCTTTAATACACTTTTAAGTATTTACCTAAGTAACATCTAGGCCACGCATGGAGGTCGGGTCCCTTTTTGAGTCTTGGTTCCTCCCAAGGTTTCTTCCTTCTATATTCAGGGACTTTTTCCTTGCCACTGTCGCCCTAGGCTTTGCTCCATTTGGGATTGGCCTTTTAAGATCATATAATATTATAAAGCTGCTTTGAGACCATCAATTTGACTTGAATTGAATGTTAATTGGAATTAAACCACTCGGCTCTTGCAAATTGGGAGGGAAACATGGACCTGCAGTTCCGTTTCTTTTCTTAATTTCGTTATCTAGGTGACCGTAGGACCGACCTGGTGCGCATCAGCATGACCCTGAATTCGAGTTGCTCTTTTTGTGCCCAGCTACCCACACTATGTGCCCGATGGGGGTCTGTGATATCGGTTTGATGAGCTCCTACGATTTGTTTGCAGTGTCACTGTTTGCATGCTCCATCATTTGTTTGCAGTGTCACCCTTCAGAGGGGAAGCTTTTGTCATTAGATTGCAGTTTGAGAAACAATGAAAGAAATCAGGGTTTTTTTTTCTTCCCAAACAGGAAGTATGTTCGTTCAGATAACCATTCCGAACAGCTGCGCGGTCCACGCTGGGATAAAGCCCAACGGAGCCCATCGGATACGTGCGAACTTAATTAGGGTTCCGTGCGTGCGCTCCAAAAAACGCGGCGCCGCGGGCAAAGGAACGGGAATCCTGCGATGAACTATGCGGATTCTGAGATGGAGATCATCCCCCGTGAGTAACCCGAATCACCTCACTGCTTTGCTTTTTTCTTTAGGCAAGGGCTACAATTCCGTGCAGATGATAGATCTGTGTTCCTGGAGCTTTGCCTCAGATGCGTGGTGGACTGATCTAATCAGTCTTTTATCAGCCCGGCTGGAGGTGAAGGTCAGCGCACCGGCTGCCAGCAGGGTGATGGATAGAACAGCAGCTCTCTCGTCTCTCTCGTCTCTCTCGTCTCTCTCGCTCTTTTTGCTCAGCACTTCTTTCGGGCTCTGGACTTTCCACACCGCGCAGGCAGCTCACGTTAGTCGAGTTCTGAGTCAAAGTTTGGCGACTTGTGTTCGTTTTTCATCATGTTTTTTAAAAATGCCGAGGCTCTTCACGAATGTTTCACTGCTCAGGTAAGACCGCGGTACTTTAGTTAAGATTAGTTTAAGAGTTTAACGTTTAAAGATGCATACCTTTTATTTTTTTTAGTTGCTGAACCTGCACCGTGCGTAATTTGGGGTGTGGGGGGGGGGGTTGGTTCTTTTTACGCAGGCGCAACTTTTAGCACGAAGTGATTCCCATTGAGTTCTTGACTTCTTTAGTCTCTATTTAAACTTTTTATCTGCAGCTGGTTCTAGTTTGCAATCAAATCGACGATTCACTTAAATGCTGCTCCGCTCAGTCCCAGAATAACTCGAGCGCGTGCTTATGGATGAGAAATGCTTTATTCTATTTATTATAGTAATAACCTTGTTGTTTTTGGAGCACCGGACCATTCTTCTGCTCTACAGCAAAAGCCCATCGCGTTTTACGCGTGTTGGTTTAGGGATGGTTTAGCTGGTGAGCTTGCACGGTCTTGTTGGTAAAGCTAGTTGGCCACTTTATTAGGTACAGCTTTCCGAGTGCCAGGTTGGACATCATTGTATTCCTTCATTTTTCATGGCATGGATTCAACAAGGTATCGGAAACGTTCCTCTTTTTATATTCTGGTCCATGTTGACACGATAGCATCATTCGGGTGCTGCAGATTTGTCGGCTGCACACTCTCCAGTTTCTCCACTTCCCAAAGCTGTATTTTCTGTTTGAGATCTGGTGACTGTGGGGCCGTTTGAGTTCCGGTGAACACGTTATCGTGTTCATAAACCAGTTTGAGATGATTTGAGCTTTGTTTTTTTAATGAAGTGTCATCCTGATGATGCACTGCGCTCATAAAGGGGTGCACATGGTCAGTAAGAGTACTCAGGTAGGATGTGGAGTTTAAACGATGCTCAGTCTGCCAAGAAAATACAAGGCAACATTTTTCAAATCTTCTATTGCCCAGTTTTGGTGAGCCCAGGTGAATTAGAGTTTCCTGGAGTGTTGTGATTCAGAGATGTTCTTCTGCACAGCTCGGGTGTAACGAGTGGTTATTTGTTCATTAGGTACTGTTTTCAGGATTCTGGATTCTTTTCTGAGCTGTGGCATCAACAGGGCATTTTTACCCAGAGATCTGCCCTCTCTTTCACACCGTTCTCTGTAAATCCTAGAGATGGCGCTGTGTGTGAAAATCCCAGTAGATCAGATGTTTCTGAAATGCTCAGAGAAGCAACCGTGCCACTTTAATCACCTTTTTCTTTCGTCCGGATGCTCGGTTTGCTTCAGCACCTCAACACGATCGTGTCTACATAGCCAAATGCACTGAGGTTCTGCCGTATGATTGGCCAATTAGATATTTGCATTAACAAGCAGTTGAACAGCTTTTACTTAACATCCTTTGATTCTTCCTATAATTACAGTGCTACTAAAGTATAATTAGTGAGAAGTAATTGCACCTATAGACACCTTAAATGTGGACTTAAAATGGCTTTGAAAATGCATGTGTCGGAAATGAGCTTAAAATTACATAAACAGTATACAAGTAACCAAGATTGATCCGGAGTAAACGACCAAAAAATGCATGGAGCCAACGATCCAGTCATCCTGAGCTGTAGGATATATTCTTGGAAGAAGACACTGTTATTTGGAGAAGCAACCGTTTTTAAGGTGTGGTAGAAGGAAGCCTTTTTTCATCCAAGCATCAACATAAGCTGTTGGATTGTATTGATTAGGTTACAATGTGTAGAAATCCCACTTTTCTAGTATGGTGGAGGTCCTGTGGTGCTGTGGGACTCGTCCAAATGTTGAATGAACCTTATCAGAGTGCATTGGTGTCATAATCTCCACTGGGTATCAAGAGAATTTAATGTTTTCCTGCCAAGAAGATTAATCATTCAACCAGCAGTACACTGATCCAAACCAAACATCCAAAAAACACACATAAATATAGTCCAGTGACCACAGAATTAAATTGTTAATATGGCTTTTTCCGGGTGCCCTGTACTAACCGGAGTGAAAAGCTGTAAAAGTGAAGAGGTGTCCACGAGAGAGGACCCAGAATCCACGAGGATCTGTACTGAGTGAGGTGTGCCCTGGTGTACCCTACAGTTCTTGTTTTGTATCTCCAGTCTCAATAAACACCATCAAACACCAAGTTTCATCAAAGACCTTTCAGTGGTGACCCACTTATTCTCAAACAGGGTCACTTGGGAGGGTCTGGACCCTAACCCGGATTTCACTGGCCATGGCAGAGGTACAGTGATGCTTGAAAATTTGCGTAAATATGACCTCATCAGGTTTTTACACAAGTAATGAAAGTAGATCAAGACAACCCAGTTACACAAATAAAACCAAAACCAGGTTCTTACAACCAACATGACATATCTTTGAGTGGCAAAAGTATGTGACCCTCCATGTTTATCAGTTGTTCTGGTGGGAAAATTAGGTGAGCCCTGTGGGTGACCAATCAGGTCTGAATGGATGTTCTGTTATATTTAAAGAGTATAAATCAATCGAAAGCCTGAACACATTTGTGGAAGTGTGTCATTGTTGATTACGTTTTAAAACCAAATTTATTTCTATTGCGCTTTTTACAGTGGAGCATTGTCTCAAAGCAGCTTTATAATCTTATATGATCTTAAAAGGCCAATCCCAAATTGAGCAAGCCTAGGGTGACAGT
>JAVSBV010006110.1:0-12768 GCA_033117975.1 Parotocinclus spilosoma
TCCGGTGAAGAGCCAACGTTTTCTTCAGTTCATTTTATTTTTCCAGATTCACTTTCCTTTAATTGTAGGTTAAATAAATGTTATTTTAAAATAAAAATGTATTTTTATTTCTTCCTTCTTCCTTGTATTGATTCCACAAAGTCCTCGAGAAATTAAAAAGTGCTGAAAAATAAATATTTATTTTATTTTTTTCCTCCCTCCTCAGTAGATTTTTAAGTAGGGACATCCGAGGAACAAGCAATTAAAAAAAGTCTGGCCTTACTATAAAGACTTCTGTAAGTGTTGATCAGTCCTGTATATGAATTGGGGGAGATTTTAGCCCATTTTTTAGCCCTCTGTACAGAACAAGTTCAACTCTGAAATGTTGATGGGTTTCTTCAAATGAACATCATCTGTGACATTTGGATTAAGGTCAAGACTTTGACTTATAATGAAACTTTGACCATAATAAAACTTTGCCAATTTGCTAGAATAATTTGTGTCATGACCCACATTCTTTTGATGTTCAGTTCACAGAAATTCTGAGATTGTATTCAGGATGTGCCAGCATGAATGGGACTGTGGTAGCCTAGCGGGTACTGGAGGTACTGGACTCTGGACCAGAAGGTTCAGGGTTCAAATCCCACCTCTGCCAAGCAGCCACGGTTGGGCCCTTGAGCAAGACCCTTAACCCACAATTGCTTGTATTTGATTGTAATTGATTGTAAGACTGTATGAGTTGTAAGCCGCTCTGGATAAGGGCGTCTGCTAAATGCTGGAAATGGAAATGGAAATGAATCGTAATTCACCATTCCATCTACAATGGTAAGTTGTTATGGTCCAGATGCAGCAAACAGGGCCAAACCCATGATTGTAAAAGTGAACCACCTGCCCATCATTAGCTGCCTAGCATAACCCCTGCTGAAGGAAAACAACTCTGCATCGTATGTTGTCAAGTTTTCACTCTTTGTTTCATTGCAGCCATTTGCTAAAATCAAAGTAGTTCATTTTATTTATCATTAATGTACAGTCAGAATCCCATCTTGACAGAAAAAAACAGACATTTTTGCAAATTTATTAAAAAAAGAAAAACTGAAATAGCACATGGTCATAAGGATTCAGACCCTTTGCTCAGTATTTAGTAGAAGCATCCATTTGAGCTAGTACAGCCATGGATCTTCTGCCATTCTTCCTTGCAGATCCTCTCCAGTTCCATCAGGATGGATGGTGACTGTTGGTAGTCATTTTCAGGTTTTCAGGTCTCTCCAGAGATACTCAATTGGGTTTAGGTCAGGGCTCTGGCTGGGCCAGTCAGTAATGGTCACAGAGTTGTTCTGAAGTCACTCCTTTGTTATTTTAGCTGTGTGCCAAAGGATCATTGTCTTGTTTGAATGTGAACCTTCGGCCCAGTCTGAGATCCTAATCACTCTGAAAGAGGTTTTCTTCCAGGATATATCTGTACTTATATGCCGCATTCATCTTTTCTTCAATTGTAACCAGTCGACCTGTCTCTGCAGCTGAAAAACACTCCATAGCATGATGCTACCACCACCATGTTTCACTGTTTTATGATTGTAAAGGGCAGGTAATGAGCAGTGCCGGGTTTTCTCCACACATACCACTTAGAATTAAGGCCAAAAAGTTCAATCTTCGTCTCATCAGATCAGAAAATCTTATTTCTCATAGTCTGGAAGTCGTTCATGTGTTTTTTGCTCTATACTGGCTTTTATATGCCTTGCACTAAGGAGAGGCTTCCGTTAGGCCACTCTGCCATAAATCCCAGACTGGTGGAGGACTGCAGTGATAGCTGACTTTATAGAACTTTCTCCCATCTCCCTACAGCATCTTTGGAGCTCAGTCACAGTGATCTTTGACACCGCTGCCTCACAGCTAAAAGGTCCTGGGTTCAATCCCAGGGTGGAACAGCCTGGGCCCTCTCCATGTCTGTTTGGGTTTACTATTGTTTCCTCCCACAGTCAAAAGATGTGTTAGGTTGATTGGTGTTTCTAAAGTGGCCCTTAGTGTGCAACTGTGTGCCCTACGATGGATTGGCGCCACGTCTAGGGTTGTTTCTGCCGTTGCGTCCAGAGTTGCTGGGTGGGCCCTGGCTGGTCCACGACCCCGTGTGGATTAAGCAGAGATAATGGATGGATCCATTATCTCTGTGTAAAGACATGCATGTTAGGTTAATTGGTTACTCAAAATTTGGCATTGACTTGTGTGTGTATATATATATATATACAGTGAGTGTGTGTGTGTGACTGGTGTTGAGATGTGTATGGATATAACCTCATGTGTCGCTTACATGGCCACTGATGCCGATAGCGACGTTAAAGAAGCCAAATAAATAAATAAATAACCAAGTAAAGGTTTTCTTCTTGCTTTCCCTTTTAGGAAATGAAAACATAAAAATGACAACAAACACAATCATTTTAAGTTGATTTATTATGCACTTTGATTTGAAGCAAAGTTGGTTTTACCCAAAAGATCTGAAACGACAGTCAGAAGACTTTTGATTTCTCGAATACATAGGACATTATTTCAGTAAATCCATATTTCATATAAAGCCCTTTTGTAGACACCTGTGTATTAAACTCGTATCTCAGTCACATGCTCACACACATACAGAATTAAGCCATAACATTCAAAATGAACAGATTGTCTTCACGTCCATGACATGTGATTGTTGATGTGATTGTACTGGATTACTAGAACTGATTAATAAAAAAGCAAATCATTTTATACCAATCAATCATTAATTACATGAATGACAGAAGCTTGACATGATAATGTGAGTTTATCCATGTTGCAGGAATCCCTGAATATAAATCCAGCCAATATGGATTGAGCCTAATTTATAACACAGAGTGTGCAGTACAAAATAGGCAATTAACAAAATGATTACAAACATTTTTGAAACTGCTCAAAAAATAATTCAAAATAAAATATCCCATAATGAAATATCTCCTAATTTTTGTGAGCAGTGTATATAAAGTTAACATTTACGCAATGCAAGTCTGATTCAAATGGTATTTTTAAACACATTAACATCTAGGCCACCCAAGGAGGTTTGGTTGGATAAGTTCTTCAAACGTTGAATGGAATTTAGTAAGAACGTGTTTTTTACAGTATTATGCTTCGCATGCTGAGTACCTATACATTGTGTTGTAGATTGTTTCGAAAAACTTGTTTGCAAATTTATTTTTCAATGAACAAAGTTTGTAAGTTTGTTTGTATGTTTGCTATACATGTAAATCACACAATAAAGATTTACCTACTAAAACCAGGTTTGTGTAGTTTGTAAATATGTGATCAGTCATGATTTAACAGTAGATGTATATATGTATTGCACTACTTGTTTAGGCTGACCAGCAGGTATGAGTTTTATTTATTGATTTATCTTCTAATGGCAGTATTACAAACGATTGGTTCTGTGAAGTGACTGATCAGAACACAGGCTTTGTGGTTATAAGAAGTTTGTGACATACAGTAGGTACGGTACCCCTTTAATTTTTTCATTCTTTGTTTTGCTGTCATTTGCTAAAATCAAAAAAGTTTATTTTATTTCTCATTAATGTACACTCAGCATCCCATCTTGACAGAAAAAAACAGACATGTAGAATTTTGTGTAAATTTATTAAAAAAGAGAAACTGAAATATCACATGGTCATAAGTGATTTTAGCAAATGGCTGCAATGAAACAAAGAGTGATACAGTTAAAGGGATCTGAATACTTTCCGTACCCACTGTAAAACTCACTGTACAAAAAGCAATTTAGTATGTTGCTACTTACTTTCATAACAATGAAAATTAAACTGCATTCGTTGCCATAGCCACACCTCCCCCGTGTTCTGACTGGTCACATCACACAGAACCAATCGTTTGTAATACTGCCATAAGAAGATGCTGGTTAGCCTAAATAAGTACTGCAATACATACATATAACTACAGTTAAATAATGACTGTTCATATATGTACAAACGACACTAAATTGTTTTTTTAAGTAGGTTTCTTGACAGCACTACTAGCTTATATATCTTCTTTATATGAGACGTGTCAGGATTTGGTGTTTCTACAAGACAGGACAGTCTATATACATAGTGAGGAGACCATTTGCTTAAAATGAACACTAAAAATCCATATACAAACTGAAATGGTTGAAATAGATTAAAACCTGCTTAACGCATATTTCAGTGAATGTACTCTGTGATGATTGCTGCATAATCTAATCCAAGTGTAATCCAATCAAGATCTCAAAAAATAAGAAGCTCTTCAAAATCCACTCAACTGATCTGCTTGCAAGAGCTTTTAGTGTCAGTATCTCTCACCTCTCTCAACAAAAGAATGTGGGCGCTGCTTTAAATGAGTAATCTCTGTTATTACAGTTACACTCAATGCTAACGTGTTTATAATATAACGCATAGAGGCATGAAACCTCCATAAACAAACACAGCAAGTAGAATGAATTGAAGTGAATGCCTCTGTGACTCTCAGTAAAACCCATTTCCACCTATTCAACAAGTCAGTTCACCAGCTTTCCATCCTTCCCTTCTAAAATAACATCAATTAAGAAATGGCTTGTTAACTTTGATTTAAACTTGGTTGGCTTACACAGAGTCCTAACTGAAAGTTCCCATTAAATAATTGTGTTGATGATCTGAGGTTGATAAAACTCCGAGCCGGGGCTTATTGTTCATAATCAATGACCTTACAGTCATGCTCCAGAATCTAGTGGACAGCTTTTCTTAGAAGTGAAGGCTGTTGTAGAAACAAAGAGGGAAGCAAAAAGAGAAGTTTATACTAATTTCCCTCTCTTTTTAGATGTAATTCTGAGTGTCCACATACTTTATGCTGTACACTGTAACAATGCCACTACTACATTTTTATCATGTTAATACAGATATCTTACTTATTATTGAGATAGAAAAATCCTGGAATGTAAAGAAGGTATTTATTTGTATATTCATAATTTGTTCCACACCTCACCTTTAACAAGGCGAGTGGGTTTTCTCTTTCTTCATGGCCTTTTCCATTTCATCCATCTCCCTTTCACAGTCCTCACACTCCTGTGGACCGCATCCCCTTACCATCATGGACTTATTATCTATGTTATTTACTTCAGTGTTCTCATGATCTGGCCACATGCTGGCAATTATCTTGTCCGAACAGTGGACTAAACCACTGATGCTGTAGACACCATCTCCAGAAAGCACTTCCTCATAGGAAGGAGCATCCCGCATATCCTCCAGCTGCAGCCTCTGCCTGCGGCGAAGCTCGATGAGTGTTTTGGTGTATGAGTTGAGGGCTAGGACAGCTGCACCCATACAGCAACTAAATGACACCCATGCCAACCTGAAGGGTAAATATGACTGAAATTAATTATGACATACAAAGACAAGAACACTTAGAAAAGGCAGAATGGATAAACAGAAAAATGAGCACATTTCAGTTATTGGCATGTTTTATTACAGAAACTACGATATATTGTTACTCCAGTTTTTAGATTATTCTGCACTGAAATAAACAAACATCAGACAACTGCATATGCCATCTTATTTTGTTCAATGTGAACCAAAAAAGGTATTTTAATTGATTCTTGTGGCTCTTCCCTTGAGCTCATTAAAGTCGTTGAGGTAAATACCTTTTTAAAGCTCTGCCAATCATTACAGTTCCAGTTTACAGTTGTAAACATGCAAATAAAAAAAATGCATAATAATACATTGTAAATTAGACATTATTCATTTTCATTGCAGATAGTATGAACCCAAACTATTTAATGTTTTAGGTCATCTTCAACTTCATTTCTTTCGTTTATAAACATTACCATTATCATACTGTCTGCACAGAAATATACAGTAAGTCAAAGTAAATGTAATAGCTATTGCAGCTTTTTATATTTGTATTTTTTATACTGTCTCAAATATTTCTCCTTCGGGGTCGTATCTTATGTTCTTGGGTGGGTTTGGAAAGAATATTGGTGTACTATTTCATTAATGCGTTAATTAGAAGTGATTAAATAAGAAATATAGTTAAAAAAAAAAAAAAATCACATGAATGACCAGCCATAGTCCCAGTTTTGAGGTCTCCAGTCTTTGGGTCCCATAATCACAGTAAGCTGAAAAACTGTGGTGTACATCATGTGGGCCACCATACCAACCAACCCTGACAGAAAGAAGAGAGGCAAGGACGCATAACATGGATTTAGAATAACACATTTCAAAAAATATTTCAAATATTATGTAGAAAGCACAGTTCTACATTTCAACATTGTATTGTTACGGTTTCTTTCTTATGAAACAAAGAACAAACAATGCACTGCATTATATCCTACCTGACAGCACTATGCATAAAGCAGCAAATGCATTGAGTTTGAGTGCATGCATTTCCTTATGAGAACAAAGGACTTCCAACCACATCAACAAAAAACCCATCCCCAGCAGACTGATGTATGTGAACTCGGAAACCACAGACAACCACAGAACTCCTTCAGCAGAGAACCATAATGAGAGAGAAGAAAGATAAGATATACAATACAGCATGTATACACACAATAACACGGACACACAATTCTCACCATGTGTTTCTCCAGGGGTTAGATCAAGAAATCTGCGACATCGCTCTCCTGCAATAAAACAGAGAAATTATTCTCTCTCTATCTTGCTATTTCCATTTCAATCTACTCTTACTGCCTTTACTTTATACTTTATTAGGTACACCTTTCCAGCACTGGGTTGGACCCTTTGTTGCCATTGGTGTCCTGGAGTTTTGTTGACTGCACAAACATGTTGTGATTTTTCATTCCACAACATACCAAGGTCTAAAGTGGATTAAGATCTAGTAATTGTGCAGGGTATGTGAGTAGAGTGAATTCGTTGTGATGGCATGTTGGCATGTTATTCCGCTGTAAGAAGCCATCAGAGGAAGAATATGGTCATAAAAAGGACATGGTCAGCAACAGTACTCAGGCATGTTGTGTCATTTAAATGATGCTCAGTTGGTATTAAGGGGCACACACCATTACACAACCACCAGCCTGTTGAAACAAGGTAATATGGATCAATGCTTTCATGTTGTCAACACCAAATTCTACTCCTACCATCTGAAAGTCACAGCAGGATTGTGTACTTGTCAGGCCAATATTTTTTCCCAATCTTCTATTGTCCAGTTTTGGTGAGCCTGTATGAATTGCCTCAGTTGCCTGTTCTTAGCTAATGTGTGGCACCTGGCGTGGTCTTCTGCTGCTGTAGTCCATCTACGACAGGGTTCAACATGTTGTGCATTCAGAGATGCTCTTCTGCACATCTCAGTTGATGCTTGGTTTGAACTTCAGCAGTTCGTTTTGACCATGTCTACATGCCTAAATGCACTCCTGTCATGTAATTGGCTGATTAGATATTTGCGTTACCAAGCAGTTGAACAGGTGCAACTAATGAGGTGGTCAGTGAGTGTATGTTAAGACTTAAAAACACCTTCAAATATAGAAACGACTTCAACACATGGACATGTTAGTCTAGCTTTGTGTCTTCATCTCTTTATTACTAAATACTTATTATTACCATCAGCATGTTTTTCACAAGACTCCCAGAATCCTGTGTGAAAGTAGCGAAACATGTATTTGTCCTCTCCTGTTTCCCAAATGTATTGCACTGCATTGGACAATTGTCGCTGCTGAATCTTGGCATCTTCCGCCTTCTTCTTTGGTGATATACTTGTGTTATAGGAACCTGACGGGTCCGGAGTAGGGCTCTCTGAAGTGACAGAGTGTTTCAAACATATAAAGAGAACAAATTATCTTAACAACATCAAATATGTGGGCAGTTCGTTTAATTACTGACTTTTCAGCCTGAATAATTGTTACTATTTGCACAATATCAAGCAACAAAATCAAGCATTAAACCTGGCTATAGACTTTAGATTAATATCGGCATTGAAATATAAACAGCTCAATTAATTTCAGGGTCGCACTCCAAAAATATGCTGTCTTTTTAACAAGCCAGTTTGTCCTACCTTGCCCTTTTAGTTCTGACCTGGTCAAATCTAAGTATTGTTACAATTCCTCATAGCTGTGGTGGCTATGGTTATCAGTTAACGTTAACCTGGACTGTGGATTCGAAGTGCCAGGGGCCAGTTGTTCAAAAGAAATCCGATCGGATTATTTAATTTGATCATGGATTGGATAAAAATGGGTTGTTCAAAAAAAAAAAAATTTTTGTTTTCAAAAAAAATTTGAATTAGTAATAAAACCTAAAATAAATAACGAAATAGATTTAAGATAATGAGTCCTCAGCAGTAAGTTATCGGAGACACATTAACGCCTAATAACTAAATAGGTCTCTTCATAACTCCATTTAAATGCTCAATAGTGCACCGTGTTTTGGAATTAGCAGTGCCTGCTCAGGTGTTTGGTGAAAGTAACAGGGTTATCAGTCATGGTAGGAGTGTATAGCCACTGTCTCCTAATGTTATGCCATCTTCTCGGTTGGTGTGGAGCCTTCATTATAGAGCACTTTACCTCAGGATACATGCATCATGCCATTTCCTAGGCCATTTCACAACACAGTTGAGGAGTAATGAGGAGGTCAGGATCAGTCACAAGTTGAATGTTTATACTGTGCCTTCTCTTCCTGTTGATGTACTCCCACTCTCTCACATGGGGAGCTTGTATACACACAAGTACAATCGAGAAACCCAATAGAATTTGACATGTTCCCCAAAAGTAAGAATTTGTGCTTGGTCTGAAAAATCTGGTCATCTCTTGGAAAACAGACAAACTTTTTGGCCAAACTGGCCAGAGTGACTGGGACCATTTTCACCATGCTACTCACAATTGATTTGTCTGCTCCTATACTATCACCAGCAGCTTGGTAAAAAGGCCCAGGTGAATAAAAGCACAGAGCAATGAGGACCTGTTCTTCCACAGACAAACTGTGACTCCTTCCGGTTCTGTGTTGAAGCTCTGGCTTGACAAGGTATGCAATTAATATCAGCTTTCCCAAACCAAAATCTGGCATAAAGCTCCTCATTGGTGTATTCCTCTAGGGGTTTTGCACGCTCAACATACATTCTTCTATATCCTCTCCTGCCAAAATGGTAGTGACGATGAACTATACCTGCCATGTCAGTGACCCTGTGTTACTCCTCTTAGAAAGACTGAATTAGATGGCTGTTTAATGAGCTGATATGCTTCACTGGGTTATCAATCAGTTCAACCCTTGACTTATATAACCTCTGTGCACCATACCAAACAGGTGAAACAATGGACTCAAAAGGATCTAATTTCACAGTGGCAGGTGAAAGATGCTGGAAGATGTAAGGCATCATTATACCTCAAATAGTAGGCTGTTTAAGTTCTACTTAGTGAGGGGAACTGATCAACAAGAAGAAAACGTGATCTGGCCAAAAGAGGACTATTGATCAACTAAAATTTAGATGGAAGAATCAAAGGCCAAAGCAACAAAGGACCATGCTGAGGCAAAAACCCTCAAACAAGCAATAAGCCCTTCAAAAGCGTTAAATACACTGACTTGGTTCTTGACTTTATTGGAGAGCAGCATTCACAAGCTATACATAGGTTTCAATGTGGGCAAGGGACGGTGACAGTTGAAGAGGAAAGTGAGCCAATTCATAATTATGCAGAGGTAACCATGATTCTTGATCTCAGTACTGTTGGTTTGGAAGAACAAACAGAAAGTCAAAGAGGTCTAAAACATGATGTTCCAAACTTCTTAAATGAGAAACTGAAAGAGCAGATTCGCCTGGCAGAGGAACAAATTACTTTATCCAAACTACAACAAACCAAAGCCAAACTTGAAATCCTTCTCCTGAAAGTACAGCTACAAACTTTTGGTCATTCCACAGAGGAAGAAGGCTTAATGTGCGGTTTTGTTATGTGTCAAGGTTGAAATGTTAAGTTTTAAATTAAGTTTTCAATATGACACACATTGAATGTATTTTACATTGTTTACATGTAGAAGATGTGTTATGGCTGAGCCAAAGATCTTGAAATGTTGGATCTGGATAAGATTGATCCAATCCAACTTTTCTTTGAACAATTGCGATAAAAGTAAGACAGATTACGTGATCCTGGATAGCAAAAAAAGGGATTTTTAAAATTTTTTAATTACACCTTTTGAACAACTGGCCCCAGGGTTTAAGCACTACACTTCCACTGTTAGGCACTTCAGCTTTAAGACCCTTAACCCCCAATGGCTTGGATTTGTGTTATGGGATTGTTTAAGTTGTAAGTCACAATGGATAAGAATCTGCTAAATAAATGAAAATATATATTTAGTGAAATTGACTAACAGCAACAGCAGCTCAACCTCCAAGAAACTGGTCACAATAACTCATAGAACAGAACTTCCATGGATATAGCATGTGTCCTACACCTTTCTGTGAAGGTCAAACTTAATGCTACAGTCAACAATCATTAGATACAGGTACGTGATGTTTGATTAGCACAGCATTATAGTCTGTGAAACAGGATATTATCATAGTACATTAGTTAGAAAATTTTGCACAGTGTATTATTTAATACAAAAAAACTATTTAAAACACACCTTATCCTTGGAGTGCGTACTTTATACAGCAGGAAACATTTTACAAAAACATTTTCTGTGGTTACTTCAAGACTCTTTTCTGTCATCCGTTTTCTTAAGGATACCTACTTGGCTGTGAAATCATTTAGATTCTGTCATTGCTCCCATTTTCCATGAGCTAAACTCAAAGACCTAAGGCTTTTTCTGTGTACACAAAAGGCCTTTTACACTCAAATATTGATCACAAATTTGTCTAAATCTGTGTTTGTAAGCACGTCTTCTTTGTTTAGATTATCCATCCACTTCACAGGTGTGGCATATCAAGATATTGATTAGACAGCATGATTATTGCACAACATAGCATGCTTTGCAATTGGCAATTGGCATGCTGAATGTCCACCAGAGCTGTTACCATTGAAATAAATGATCATTTCTCTACCATCTCCAAAGGTGTCTCAGAGAATTGGGCATTACATCCAACCGACCTTACAACTGCAGACCCTGTGTAACCACATGGACCCAGATGAGTCGGGATGAGCAGTCATATGTTATGGACAACGAACATGGGTGCATTTTATCAATGCCATTTTAAATGCCCAGTGATCTCATGATGAGATCCTTAGGCACATTGTTGTTCCCATTCATCCCACTGTTGTGCCCGTTGTTGTGCCATTTGTCACCACATGTTGCAGCTTGATAATGCATGGCCCCATGTTGCAAGGATTTGTATACAATTCCTGGAAGCTGAAAACATCCCAGTACTTGCATGGCCAGCATACTCGCGTATACAACAGCGTGTTCCAGTTCCTGAAAATATTTAGCAACTTCACACAGCCATTGAAGAGGACTGGACCAACATTCCACAGGCCACACTTACCAATGTAATCAACTCTAAGCGAAGAGGATCACTGGGTGAGGCAAATGAGACAATTTTTTACCTGAATGCACTGTACTCATAGTAGAAGGCTGGCTGTTGTTCTGGCCACATTTCTCCATTTTTACAGGTGATAAGCAAAGTGGTTTGACAACTTTATGTGTTCCTTCACACCAGTAGGAGGTGCAGAAAGCCAGCATAGAGAGAGCCAGTGCAAGCGTGGTCAGAGAAAGACAGAGCAGTGAGCGAGAGCGTCGAGTCATGTGCTCCAACATGTTATCTAAAAGGAAGAGAAGACCATGCAATTTCAGAAATAATTATTGATAATAATCAAAGGTGTCAAAGATAGTGGTGAAGTTTATGGGTACTAAAGAAAATGAGGGTTGTTTTATGGTTGTTGAAAGCAGAGCATTCTGTTTTTACCCCAGTTATTCTGGTTAGGGTTGCAGTGGTACAGGAAAATGTAATTAGTTTAATGTTGCAATTTCTGGAGTGATTCAAACCCAGACTCTTAGAAACTGTCTAAGAAAAAAAGTCTATTGGGCATGGAGTTCACTGGAGCTACATAGGTTGCCATTGAAATCCTCTTCCACTCCTCTATGACGACATCACAGAGCTGGTAGATTTTAAAGACACGCACTTCTCCACAGATGTTTAATAGAGTTTAGATCTGGAGACATGTTTGACCTTCAGTTTCTTAAGCAAGGCAGTTGTTATCTTGGAGATGTGTTTGGGGTCGTTATCATGTTGTAATACTGTCCTGTGGCTCAGATTTCGAAGGGAGAGGATCATACTCTGCTTCCGTATGTCACAGTACATGTTGGCATTTATGGTTCCCTTAATGAACTGTAGCTCCCTACAGCCGACAGCACTCATGCGGCCCCAAACCATGACATTCCCACCACCATGCTTGACTGTAGGCAAGACACACTTGTTTTTGAACATCTCACCTGGTTGATACCACACACACTTGAATCCATCTGAACCAAATACGTTTATCTTGTTCTCATCAGACCAAAGGACATGGTTCCAGTAATTCATGTCCTTAGTCTGTTTGTCTTCAGCAAACTGTTTGCAGGCTTTCTTGAGCATCATCTTTAGAAGAGGCTTCCTTCTGGGATGACAGCTATGAAGACCAGTTTGATACAGTGTGTGGTGTGTATGATCTGAGCACTGACAGGCTGACCCCCCACCCATTTAACCTCTGCAGCAATGCTGACAGCACTCCTACACTGCAAAAATCAAAATCTTAGCAAGTGTAATTGTCTAATTTCAAAGCAATAAATCTTGTTTTTTCCATTGATAAGATTTTTTGTCTTACCAAGCATTAAAAGAGTAAGATTGTTTTGCTTTTTGTAAGAGCAATTACCTTATTCA
>JAVSBV010006121.1:0-12768 GCA_033117975.1 Parotocinclus spilosoma
TGTGTGTGTGTGTGTGTGTGTGTGTGTGTGTGTGTGTGTGTGTGTGTGTGTGTGTGTGTGTGTGTGTGTGTGTACTAGCAGCCACTAATGAAAAATTATGAATATTCTCAAATATTCATATTCCACATCTATTTGTCTGTTAACTGATAAAGGCATGTATAGAGTGGTATTGACAGTCATTTAGTAATTTACATAATCTTATCACTGGCCTGGATTGGATGGTATTGATATTTGATTTTCAAAACAGTACCCTGACATATTTTTGTGACTACGTGTGAAATCTTTGATATTTAATGTAACATTCTTACCTTCAGAGGCTTGAAGAAGTCTAGATTTGCCATAAGTTGTCTTTCTGCCTGGTTCAGCCAGCTGTGAGAGGAGCTACAGATGATGTCATGGGTGAGGTTGGCAACCTTCTTGTTTGGGAATGTCACAAAGTCCTCCAAGATGGAGTTGTTACACATGTGTCTCAGATGCACACCGAACCCTCGCGTTATCACCTAAATCATCCAGAAAGGAACAGGGAATGGGATATGAGAGGAAGTGAACTCCCATCAATAATGATACCAAGAAGAAGCTTATTCTGTTGCCCATGTAACTGGCTGGTTCTGATAAACAATGATTACCATTAATATAATAGTTAATAGTAAACAGATCAACAGAATAAGGGCCATACAAATGTGCAATGAGCCTTCTGTGACAGTACATTGCGTCAGACCGGCAATGACTGCATAGGGCTCAATATCTACACTGTTTAGTAGATCACTCTGCTTTAATAATGAATTATTAGTTTAGCTTAGACCAATTGACTGCTCACCTTTCCTATGTTCACCTCTGCCTTCAGAATATACTTTATAACATTTTCTGGGAGGGAGACATTTTGAGCAAGGAATACAGACAGGGTTTCATTGTCATTTAGGAAGTCTTTAAGCTTGAAACCTGAGAAGAAAAAACAGGTACAGATTTAATGTTTGCTTCAAAGCTACACAACGCTGTGAGTTGTTTCCTGAAATTTGACCAGATATGTGTTTTTACAAATCTACCTAGTCATTTTTAGATTATTTCAGGATCATTCTGTTCCCCTTTCCATAAATTTATCCTTTCATCTGCATTCCTGCCATGTACCCAAGCCTTTGTTAATGTACATGTGCTTGCTTGCCGAGGATACCCATTGAAATATAGGACCTTTGTGTGTCCTCCTGCTTTCTGGATTAGGTTTCATTTCAAGTACATGCCTGGGCAGGTAATGTTTGCTGTATACACAGATGTGGGCTGAAGCACAGTATTTTAGAATGATGTATGTAATGTCTACAATTATTTTTTTCCTCATACCAAAAAACAGCCCCTTTACAAGACTCAAAATCAAGTATGTGAATTGATTAAAAACAAGAGATGCTTTTTAATTCAGCAGTAGTACTTTTACACTCAAAATAGTTATGCTTTTGAAATACAGTACTAAGCGCAGATCTAGAGGTGTTAGCAGGACTTATACAGAAATGGGGCAAAGGCAAATGCCCTCTAAAAGACATCAGAGATCACATACTTACTTCTTAAATATGTGGCTATTCACACCTTGTCCCCAGATGGCTGAATACTCTACTCAATGCAGCCTTACACTCTAGCTTAACTGTCCCCATTCTACTGTCTGGCCCCTCAGTTGAACAAAGGCTGGCAGTGTATTTATTTTCCCAACTCATGGAAAGCAGATTGCTACAAGAAGCAACAGGTTCTTGACCTGTTATAGCATGTACTCAATGACCACATTCTAACTGAAAACTGTGATGCTTATTAGGAATTTGCCGGGAACTGTTAACACACACACCCATGGGAACACATACAGTATATGGCCTACTTAAATTACTATCAAACACTGACAGATTGTGTTCCACTGTTTTGTAACATACAGCTGTGGCCAAAGGTTTTGGCAATGTCACATATTTTCAAGTTGGCTGCATCAGTTTTTATGGTGGCAATTTTTATTAACAATTTTAATTACCCGTTTTAATTAACTTAATTAAAAATGTTAATAAGGACAAGACAGCTGATATCATCAAATGCTGATTAGAAGAGCAGACTGGTTGCTTGAAACAGGTAGTTGTGCTTTTAAATTTCTTCAGTTAATCAGCAGTCATCATTGCATTTGGCAAAGTTAGAGCTTCTTGTCATACCAACAGTGAAGCATCCTGAGACCATTCATCTGTGGTGTTGCTTCTCATCCAGGTGAGTGGGTTCACTCAAAATATTGCCTAATAAAAGTGACATGGAGGATGTTTTTTCTAGCATTTCGTTCAAGAGTAACTATTCCCAACGATCCAGGAGCAATCTGGAGATGAACAAAGTTTTTCCAGCATGGTGGAGCAACCTGGTTACAAGGCAAAAGTGGCTCAGTGAAGAAAATTAAATTTGGGTATATGGCCAGAAAGCTCCCCAGATCTCAATCCCATTGAGAACCTGTGGTCAATCCTCAAAAAAACGGCTGACTGATTATGCAAGAATGGGTTGCCATCATTCGAATTTTGCCCAAAAGCTGATATCCATAATGCCGAGGCAAAGTCTTAAAGGAGAAGGGGTCAATACTGTAAATGTTAAGTTTGCTTAAACTTTATGTATTTGTCAATTAACAGTAAAAAACTGAGGAAGAAAAATGGGTCAAAACCAAAATTTGTTCCATTCTTTTGGCCACGACTGTACAGTACTAAAATATTAATTTCTAAGCATCTGAAAATATAACAACATTAGTTTTAATTTAAGTAGTAGTTACATAGTACGGACACTTGTTTTATATTGTAAGTTTTTGTAGCTAGATGGGGTCACCTTTTGATTAATATTCCTCCCAAGTTTCTTCCTCTTCACATTTTGGGAGTTTTTTTCTGTTCACTCTTACCACATGCTTGCACAATAAGGACTATGTATGTCTAGGCACATGTATAACTCCATTCTGTTGACTTTAAAAGAGTCACTAAAACTGTTGCCTTTTGTCTTAAACAATGCAGTGCTAAATTACATTGCAGAATAATTATCTTGTTATCATGAATACAGTTAATATTATTTATTTGATAAACATTTCATGTATTCAATCAAATAGTTTTGTTGCCATTTAAAATTTTTTTATTAATGTTGTCAGTTTCGGGCATTGTTCTTGAGAAAGTTTTGTGTTTATTGTCCTCCCAAAAGTGAGGTGAAATATCTGCCCATATTTGGCATGCAATCCATGTCAAAACATTATGAATGACCAAGTAGTCTTAATGTTTTAGCTCGGTTATCATTATCGGTACGTTACACTTTGGCAATATTAATAATTAATTATTATTCATATGACACTACAGATCAAAGAAATGCAACAAATTAGCCAAACTGTAAGAACCAAATCCCTGACTGGAATACAAACTTGTACACACAAATTGGACAAGACTCAACAGTCCTCCTGTGAAGCTGGTGTGAATGAGTTTAAACGGAACCCATTAAGCTGCTAAAGCCAATAATCATAAACCCTGTAACCTGCATTGCTTCTATGTTCCTTGCCATTTCTTTATATGGCAGAGAAAACAACAGGAAAAACTGAATGTTAGCCCAGCTTGAGGAAACATGGACAGGCTAGACACAATACCTGGAAAGCCAGTTCAAAGCAATCACATTCTTATAGGGGAAGAAACATATATTTTGAGGCTGTGACTTAATTAAATTACTTCACTAAATTGTCCTACTAAATATATTTTAGAAATCATTGTCCCTACTTTGCCTGCTTTCATTTCAAACTTTGTACCTGAGCTGGCTATCTGACATTGGGCAGCCATGAAAATGGACTCATTTTATGGACTCAGAACATGATGTCAAAACAGGTAGTTTTAGCTGTAATGCAGAGGTCTTCGTTTAATCTCACCTCGTACCTTATGAAGTTCATAAGGCCATGAAGTCTATCAAGGTTTACAGAGGAATAACAACAATGCAGATCCTTCACATTATTTAGCAATGAAAATAGTGAAATTAGAAGGTCATTTTCTGGACAGCAGCCCTAGCAGCTCAGAGATAAGAGACAGTTGTTGGAACGAGCAGTTCCTGAGGTCCCATGTTTGAACTCCATGTTTTGATCTACTAAGTTATGGTGCTCGGTCCAGAATGCCTGCCGGGATAGATTCTAACTTTCCTGACCCTGACCAGGATAAGAGGCTCTTGCCTCTTGGCTGTGTTAACTTCTGGTTTTCCCCCATAAGCTATGCTGCTATAGTTAGTGCTGCTGGAGCTTCATGCTGCACATGGCATCAGTGATTGATAATAGACTATGTGCTCCTAACCCATAAGTAACTAACTTTTCTCTTCGAAGATCAGTTCCAGCACCACACACTTTGATGTTCCTCCACCACACCATTGCTCTGCTGGTGTTCATCAACAGAACCCAGTCCCACCACGAGTGCACTAACTCCCTCCATCATTTAGTCATTAGGAGACGATGTTCCCACTTAGGACTCATTTTAAAATCTATTTTGTTTTCAAATCTATTTTTTTTTACTATTTTTACTATTACTTTCATATACTTTTAAGTATTTATTTAATTAACATCTAGGCCACCCATGGAGGATGGATCCCATTTTGAGTCTTGGCCCTCCCAAGGTTTCTTCCTTCTACTGTCAGAGAAGTTTTTCCTTTTCACTGTTGCCCTAGGCTTGCTCAATTTAGGATTGGCCTTTTAAGACAATATAGGATTGTAAAAAGCCGTTGTAAAAAGCGCTAAAAAAATAATTTGAATTGAATTGAATAAATAAGCAGGGGTAACCCAGGATGCTTTTCAGTTTAGCCTAGTTCACATGTTGTAAAATTCTACTTGAGCTCTATGTTTGTCTGATATTACCAAATGACTGGTTTCAGTCAAATGCAAGTATCCTTTAGGTGCTTACATTTTCTGATTTCTTTCTTTTTTTCTAGTACACCATCCAAAATTTTATAGATTTAAAATTTTCAGTTGTTTGCATACATTTCTGTAGTTACCAATACTGTAACTGTACGGTAACAATAACTGTGGTTTTGTTGTAAATAATATACTTTTTAAATAAATGGTTATACTTTTCTTAGATTAAACATATTTCAATAAAGGTTACACATATAATTTATCATTCGTTTTTTTCAAAACCATAATCTAGCAAGAATGACAATATTTTAATTGATCTTACTTTCTCACAGTTTGCCTTCTACTGTTGTAGTGATGTACGTCCTTACATTTAAATCTGGAGTTGTATGATGTTCATGCCCAAAAACACCTGGCCTTACTTGTTAATTATAGGTTCATTTGAACAGAGAAAAACCATAGCTGTTCAGAACTGATGCTAATGTTCTCCTAACACAGTATTATGTTCTGTTGTCTCTGGACAATCGCAATCTGTACTGCCCTGTAACTGTTTAGGTGACTTCAAAAACAGAATTTTTCTAATGTGAGGGATAGTCTTATCCAGTTGGAGACACCAGTACACTATTTTTCTTTATTGTGTTTTGTAATCAATTTAAACTTTGGGATCTATTTTAAACAGCTCATTGAGTGGCATCAATTCCTGAAGTGTGACAAAGCTACGCTCAATAAAAAGATGCGCTAACCAGAGGGGAAACTTGAGACTTGAGTTAAGAGTCAGTCGAAGCGTAGCAGTAATAATGACTGGTGGCACGTGGAGCCTGAATGGAAGCTGTGTGTGCGTGCATATGTTTGTATTCCGTCTGTCCTCACCCACACAAGCCCCTGAGACAAACTTGACACAACTTGCCCAAAAAGCTGAACTCTCATTCAGTAACTCATATCTTCTGGAACATTTCACTATACAGAAATGACACACAGCCCACTCCAAATACACAGGGATTCAAATATCGAACGCCCACGTTTATCTAACATTCACACGGAATACCTTGTCTGAACAAAGAAAAGCAAAGATGGATAATCCCTAAGGATATACGGTGCCATGAGCACACATTTGGGAAAGACATGCCCATTTCTAACTTACCTGTACTGTTGTCCTGCAAGTCTTGCACTGCTTGAATTAACTCTTTAAATCCATCCACGCTCTTGTCATTCTGACTATACAGCAGGATTTTCTTGACATCAGAAAAAAGTCGAGAGATTCTGAAATTGTAAAAGCATTATATTAGGTGTATGTATTGCTCTTAGACTGCCCTGGGTGGAGATGTGGCTGAAACTTACATGGAATCATTAAAGTTGCCAACAACTCCAGGGGATTCTCCAGGGGTGGGGTGGCGGAAGCATGGGTTGTTGGCATTGCACACTATGCCCTGAATCCATGGCAGGGTGCCTGCTGAGGGCATGGCTTTATTGGGAAAGTGACCTGAAAAAGAGAGTGAAAAGGGGATAGATGTAATTAACAGCCTTACAAAGAGAATTTAGTTCCCACAAAGACAAAAAAGAGAAAACAAAAAGGTCATTCAGAGAAAAGCTGTTTAAGCGGCACAGTTCAAAAATGGCTAAAAGGTTTAACTTTTCCAACATTTTTTATTGTTAATAAGCAAAAGGAAGCCTGAAACAGGCATTATGTACATGGTAATATAGTATTTCTCTCATTTACAGTTAGAGGTATGCAATATGAATATTGCGCTACATTACCTGAGTACCTCTACAACACTGACTATCTGCTACTTACAAATCCAGCTAACTGGAAATTTGAGAATGATCAATTATTATGTTATATATTTATTATAGGTTAAATTGATCAAATGTAACTTAGATCTATATTGTTTTGTACTCAGATGTAGCCAACCCAAATGCTATGATGCATAACAGTTTGAAGTAAACAGCTGTAGTATCAAATATAATGTGCCAGTACCTCTGGACAGTGTCCCAAGATTTAACTAACTATGTCCCCAGAGGCACATTAGGAACTAAAGTGGCTCATTAGAGTGACTCATTGGTTCGTCTTGTATCACATGATCACTTTCTATTGACTCTTGCAATTTCTGTCACATTGACGCACCACTTTAACAGAACAAAAGAAAAGAGACGGTGCCTGAAAAGACAGGATTCAGCAACCATGGACCCTGTGATTGTCTTATCTGAGGACCAAGAAGCTAGCAAATATCAGCATTTTAAAATGTAAACGCTAGAGCTTAGGAGACTTTATCAAGAGGCATTGCCTAAGCACAATGTTAGACCTTTGGTCGATGCCTGATGCGCCAAGGAAGGGGACACACTTTATTTGTTCAACATGTCAAATAAGTATGTCTGCTATCAAGTCAACCTTAAGACTGCCAACTGGCCCATTACTAAGCATAGCACAGATAAGATAACAAATACGTAAAGCACAAATATCACACGTACTGTATGTAGGTATATGAATGAATATACCAGACACACTACTCTTACTGAAAAAGACATTTAAAAAATATATATTTTAAATAGTGCATTCTGTCTTTTAGATGTTTTTGGTTTTAGAATTGATGACATCATCATAACTGGCAATTTTAAAAGGGAAACGTCTACTTGTTTAAACATGCAATTGCAACATGCCTGGACATACTTCCTCCATGATACAGAGCAAAGCTATTTAATTCTCTTCGCTCGGAGACTGGGCCATTGCAGAACCGAAAAAGCAAAACAGCCAAGTGCTTCCTCCTAAGATGGGACACTAAGGAAGTGATATCATTTAAACGATGATTCCAAAGCACATGTTCTAATTAATTTGGCAAGCTTTAGTATATAATTATTTTATTGGTCATTCATTTGATAGGTACAAGTGTAAAGTCCATATATTCAGCATTTCCATATGTTTATACTGAGTTTCCACGAATAGATGAATAGATTCCATAGGATAGATCATCAGAGCAGTACCTTTTCGTGCCTGTTTCATAAGTCTGTTATGATTTGTGTTGTGAATGGATGAACAATAAGGTTACATAAAATTTACACAGCAATAAAATGATCTACCTCCACCTCTAGGTATACAACTCACTGATCAGTAATCGAGACATTGTCAGTGTTTCTCTCCTGCACTGAAACTCATCCACTTAATAATCCATACATATTATTTAAGAGGTCATGTAAACAGCATAATCCAATAAAAAAAATTATTGCATTATGGACTAGAATTCAGATTAAGGAATCTAATAAAAAGAGCAAATGTTATTTCAGTTATTTCTCAGTGCATGCATACGTTTAGTAAGATTTGAAAATGGTTTTCTAGTCTGCGCATGCAGACAAACGAAGCTAAAGGTGGCTAGCAGAATCAAACATGGCAACCTTGCACTTAAACAGAGCATCCACAAAAACTGCTACCAAACTAATTTGGGGACACTCTAAAAAGCGGTATATGCTCAAGAAGCATAACATTTTTATAATTACAATTTGAAGTTTACTTCTCATCCTTCTATGGAGAATCTAATTACTGCACGCGTCATGTAAACCCGGAGCTTTCACATAATCTGACAGTTCAAATGCAATTACTGACAAAATAATAAATCCGATTACTAACTAAATGTAATTACATGCACAAAGTGCATGTAAACAGACGAAATTAGGTCAGTAACAACCGTTCACTTATATTTCCTTGCTTATTTACAGCTAATGGAATAAATAGCCATGACACTAAGCAGAATTATGTCTACTATTCATATTTGTTTCTCGACTTTAGGAATGGATCCAGGCATAATTAGATTTCTTATTAATAATAATGCCTGATAACAGTACACCATAAATGCAGTGGTGACAAAACAGCCTGTCAAATGTGTCTGATCCATACCTTAAATGTAACACATTTAAAGGTAAAACAAAACATGAGCAGTTGAACCAGGTACATTGAAGTTATTATAAAGGACACTGTGGTCACATGGTTAAAGGGAATTCATTGCTCGTGACATGTGGGAACCATTTTGTTTTCCACTGCCAGAAAAAAAAACAGAAAACAGTCACCCAGTTAAGATTAAAGGAACAGAGTGGCCAAACAAACATCTGCACTGCTTGAATTTATTCCATGTTAAAACCATCACATATATAGTGTCCAAAGTGTTGAGTTGCTAACATTCAGTATTGTGACTTACATTCATGCTGTTCATATGGAGGGTAGTTCAATCTCACGGCAATCAGGATAAAGAAGATGAAGAGGGGCCACACAATCTCAATCAGCAGCTGAAACTATGCAATGCAAACAAGTAGACAGGACAGAGAGAATACAAAGGTCAGTATTTTTATGTAAGGTGAGACTGTGAACCCCTACCACCCCCCCACCCCTGAAGCTGAATGGCTGTTGCTAATAAAGCTTCCAGGAAGACCGTGGTTTAGCACAAATATTCAATGAGACTGAACGTCTGCTGTTCTTACACAGTGTTACTGTTGGCTGCTGTTTATCATCAACATTCATTATTAATATGCCTGTCTTGCATCAATAATACATTTTCAGATATAGTAAGTATGTAAGCAGACATCCAGTAATGACGATGAACATTCAATACTGGTTAATACTCCCGCTGCGAGAGGTAATCATTTGACCCCACACTGGAGCGTCTTGAATTTCGGCAAGTCAGCAACGAATCAAAGCAACCAATCACAACAAGAGCACCAAACCGTATGAAGGTGATCTGTCTTTTGTCAGGATTTCTTCTTTAATACTAAAGTTCCTGAGGTAACCAAACATATAAAAGGAGGACTAACTATTATCACGCACACCTGTTCTTTATCTGCAGTTGCTATGCCTGCAGTGTTGCTGCTGAGAGAACCTCATGCTTTTAAGTAATCATTCCTGAGTCAGCAAGATTTAGCTTTTGATAGATAGAATATATGTATAGGGTGCAGAAAACATACTTGAGACTTTTAAGTGACAAAAAATGACAACAAAGGCACCATTCAACATGCTTCTTCTCAAACGCCTGATAAATTAACCCAAAAAACTCTTTAAACAAACTGAACCGAGAAACAGAATGGGCAAACTTACTGTTTGTCGTCTCCTATAAGTGCAGTTCTTCCATAGCAGCAGGCCCAGCTGAGTGGAGACAGACATCTTCACTCAGGTCCTCCTAATGCTGCTCCCTGCAGCTCTGAACTGCAATGAACCACAGAAAGAGTGGGACGAGTTTAAAAAAAAAAGCATCAGGTGTGACCAACAGAGCAGCTCAAAAGTCCAGGTCAAAGTGCAGCAGCCTATCTAAGCCCTTCTCCTCACATATTCACTGATTTATTGTATTGTTCTGTATCCTGCCCCGTCCCCTTTTAGTATATCCCACCCCTGAATTCACAGGAATTCTTGGTAATTGACTTCAGTGGAGGAGGAAAATCATTAGGTGAGGAATTTCACAGCTGCACATCCCTGTCATGGCAGGTAACTACCCAGCAAAAGCTGTCTGCCTTTGATCAAAGAGCCAGCGATTGGATGGGAGACAGCCATCGTTCTATGCTAATTAATAGATTCAGATGGACTAGGTGCTTGTGTGAAGTACAAGTCTGGCCGTCATTGTTTAAAACGCCCCAACCATCTTTTAACTGATTAAATCACATGCTTGAATCTCTCAAGACATCAAATTCTATTTCTATGGTAAAGAGCATATATTGCAGAGAATATATTCTTTTATTTAATTGTAGAAATGTATAAAGTTGGGATGGCAAAAATCTTCAGACAATTTAGCATTTGCCATACAGTACATTTTGCAAAAATCATACATGACTACAACTTACAAGATTGCTAAGCGAGTTTAATTACCTTTTTAATTAAATTAAACCTTTTTAATCATTAACTAATAATATCACAAAAATCAAAATACACATCCCCTTCCCCTCCCTCGGACAATGCCCATCTCCGCCAAAGGGCACTGCTGGAAATCAAACACTGGTCACTGCAGTGGTAGGATTGTCATCTTCATCCACATCTAGACATTTAGTAGATGCCCAGAGTGACTTACAACTGGTCCAATCTTAATAATTACAATTGTTACTGTTCATGCAATTATGGATTAAGAATCACGCTCAAAGACCCAACAATGACAGATTGGCAGATGTGGGCAGATTTGACCCAGGACCCCAGGATCCCAGACAATGCTATGTTTTAATGACAGCACTAGAAATAAATTTGACTTTACATGACCTGATCCTAATTCACTGCCATATCGGTATCACCCAGCTTTACATTTAACCATGGCTTTGAGGAACGGCTTGCAACTTACTACAGATTTTATATTTTACTGTTTCATCTACATAGTTTCTGTTACCAACGTGATTCAAATGATGACATCCCAGTGAAGCACAACATAATCCTGTCAGTAGGGCTGATAATGACATAAAAGTCATCAAAGTATCACCCAACTGATTCAAAACAAGGAGCAAGGAGGTCTTTTTTTCTTTAACGTCAGTTAAACCGTAGAGTTCTGGATTTGGTGTGTTTAAGAACTGTACTATGAAATCTGCATATGGTTGTACCGGAACATATACAAGTGTTTTGATTCAGTGATTTAAGTTTTAGTGCTCAGTCTCATCACTTCTGATCTGTATGCCTTAATCTTCCTAACAATACTGCATGTCACAGATAGTCTTTTGTGAAATCCAAACAACAATGTAGACAGCGAGGTGCTTTGTACCACAAGGGACCTTCCTTCATTTAAAAGGCTTAGGCAAACAGGTAGAGGAACGGTCACACAGGTAATTGTCCACCCTGCTGAACAAATGTTCGTGTTACAGTGTGTGGTTGTTTTCAAAGGACGACTGTTTTATAATGGACTTGACACAGACAATGTGATGTTATAGTTGGTAGATGGCATAGTTTTCAGTTTTAAGTAAAAAAATGCAATCAAAAGAATCACTACAAATCATCAGCAAAAAGAAAAGGCATAAATACATAAAAAAAAAGAAATGTGTGCAATTTTCCACTTTATTTTCACAAGTATCAAAAGTAGCCTAACGCAAATGCAGTAGCATTTAGACAGTGTTATTAACAAAGAATGCTTTAATCTTATACCAGTGACCTATTTCTTAACGGAATCAGTGGTAACAAAGGGATCGGGGCTCAGTCTCCACATGTAAATTTTAGATGTGAGGGAACTCTGATATAATAGTATACTCTACAAACGAATGCTAACTGGACAGTTGTAACAATACTAGTCCGTATTTTAACATAGTTATTGTGGGCACATGCTATAAATATTTCCATCTTTAATACAAAAACTGGACTGTACTCAAATCTGTTCTGGTACATTTCTATCCTGTATCGAAGCAGCACAAGTAAAGGCTACATACCACAAGTACTTCAACAGTACAGCAGTTAAACGACGTTTGCCTAATCGGTTTCTTTTCTTATCAAAACTTTGTCAAACTAGGAATTACCCAAAACAACAGACCCGCAAACAATGGCGTAATACCTTGGTAAATGTGGTTTTATTAAGCCGCTAGGGTCAGAAACAGATTAAACGCTGTTTTAGGTCGGTGTATTATTCGCGACTCATCTCTAAAGGGGAGATTCTTTCTTTTTCTTTTCAAGAAAAAAGTCCTACCTTTTACCAAACACACCTGAGGTTCTGTTCTCTGGCATTCGCTGTATTTCCGTGTGAGTTTGGGTAAAACTATTTGTCCTCAGTCACTTCTGCTCCCCTCTGTACTGACACTTCTCCGTGAGCGAGTCTCATTGGGGAAAAAGCATCTGTTCCGCTCAACTCAGCCTTTTCAGCGCACCCTGGACTCACAGTCCAGAGGTTACTGCCGGTCACCGCCATGCAAATTAGTGTGCGTGCGTGCGTGTGTGTGTGTGTGTGTGAGAGAGAGAGAGAGCGAGAGAGAGAGAGAGAGAGGGGGAGAGAGAGAGAGAGATC